>JAVYIG010013455.1:0-47287 GCA_035222895.1 Strongylocentrotus droebachiensis
CAATAGCGAAATACGCAGGGGTCCCAGTTTGACAAAATGATAGCTAACAAACATTACACAAAATCAGAGTATGTAAAAAAAAATATATAAATAATGATTTATACAATACAGTAACTAAATAATAACAAGACACAGCATGTGTACGTCAATCACCAAAAGACAAGCATAATGGACACATACACTCACACACCCACACACACACACACACACACACACACACCCACACACACACGCACCCACACCAACATCCACGCACACACATACATACATTACGAGAATAAGACATAGACGATCATAATAAGGCAAGAAAGGAGATTTGAAAGAGTGTACAGAGAGAGAGAGAGAGAGAGAGAGAAAGAGCGGGGGTACATGGGAAGGAAACAGGCAGCATTGTAGAAAAAACGGAATTAGAATGATGACGAAAGAATGAAAGAACAAAAAGAGGGAGGGGAAAGAGAAAGAGAGGGAGAAGACAGTGGTGAATCCAGGATTTTCCAAGAGGGGGACCCGAAGTTTGAAAATCGCGGCGACCGATATTTCGCTCAGTTGGGTGGGGGGGGGGGGGGGGGGGGGGATAAGGAGCCCTAAAAAAAAAAAAAGGTCACATTTACGTTTTTCGTGTTTTTTTCTTATCAGAGGGGGGGGGGGGGGGTCCGTCGGACTCCCCCCCCCCCCCCCTGATATTTTTTTGTAACAGAACAAATTGTGGAATTTGTATACTTTTTTCATTGTAATGATTGTAATGGACATCAAACTAAATATTTTTGTAAGATGTTATGTGTCATCAGCAGAATAATGGAATAATTATTTAGATGAAGTTATGATATCAATTTATATAAACAAGGAACCGTAGGGGCCCGAGTACGGGATTCCATATTTAAAAAGTTTACATTGGGATAGACACCATTGACCATAACATACTGATACCGGCCTACTAAAAAAAAAGAAACAATCAAAAGCTATATAGAGTACCGAAGCTGTGACGTCATAAAAATCTATTTTTAGAATTTCTCAATTTTTTCTTCATATTCCGAAAGAACATCAAAAATAATGTCAAAATGTCGAAAACCAATTGAATATGTTAAGTATTGGCTGAGATATGACCATCTGAATAAATATACTCCCCATAGGAACTCAGTGTTATATGCTCTGGCTCCCAATGGTTAGGAGCCAGAGCATATAACACTGCGTTCCCATAGGACATATATTCATTCAGATGGTCATATCTCAGCCAATACTTAACATATTCAATTGGTTTTCGACATTTGGACATTATTTTTGATGTTCTTTCGGAATATGAAGAAAAAATTGAGAAATTCTAAAAAAATAGATTTTTGATGACGTCACACTTCACCACTCTATAGCCCTCTTATACCATTTAAAAATAATACTTATGAGTGTGTTATAGGCAATAATGTCAAAGGCTTTTGACAGGTCCATAAACAATCCGAAACAATAGTTGCCTTCGTCGTTTTTTTCTTGATTTAAAATTAACAATAATAAAAACAACCAATTTAATATGCTCAAACAACAAGTTACCAACAAAATAAAATCAATTTTCTTATGAGTGAATAATCAACAGCTGACGTAGATGGAGTTTTCATATCAACGCCTTTGGTTGATATTGAATGCTTCAGGATCAGGATCATACAGGGTAGTCTGTTTCACCGTGTTGCGTGTCGAACGCCCAATCAGCTGAGAAAATACACATCCTCAACGCTAAAACGGAGACTGTCCTTGCCTTCGATGGTAGTGGTCGTGAGGATGTGTGTTGGATGCTTGTAGGCCTACTAGAATAAAATCAGAACAAATCGCTTGAGCATTATTTTGACTGTCAAGTGGATTTGGCGCCTTATAAATATTATGTATTATTAGTATTACTGACACTCGTTTCAATACTATGTCGATTAAAACCAAATCAAATTCAAGTATGAAGTATCAAGTATCAAGTTTATTTGTCTTCCAGAAAACACATGTGAATAGAGTATAATCATAACAGTACAATGTAGAATAAAGAAAGACGAGGAGACCTTGGTTGCAGCACAACTAGCTTGTTAAGTTAAGGCCAGAGGCGGTTTTTCAAGCACCAGAAAAGTGCCCCTTTTTACATAAAAATAGTGCCTCCTTTTATTTGAGAAGTGCCCCTATTAATTTATAAAAGTGCCCCTTCCCTTTTTTAACTCTGAGAAGTGCCCCTTTTACTTGGACACGTGCCTCTTTTCCTTCGACAAGTTCCCATTTTCCTTTGCAATAAGTGTCCATTTTCCATTCTCATAAGTTCCCTCTTTAATCTCTAGTAAGTGCCCCTCGTTAGGTACGAGAAGTGCCTCTTTTCACTTTTGATAAGTGCCCCCTTCACCTCTGATAATTGTCCTATTTAATTATGAGAGGTGCCTCTTTTACTTTGACAAGTGCCCCTTTCCCTTTGTAAGAAGTGCCCCTTCCCCTTTTATAACTAACCCCATTTTAACTCGGATAATTAAGCGCACCTTATATTTCCACATGTGACCTTTTTCCTTTCTAATAAGTGCCCCTTTTCTTAATGATAAGTGCCCCATTAAAAAAGAGCCCCTTCCCCTTCTCATAAGTGCCCCTTCTCTGGTAAATGACCCTTTTCAGATACGAGAAATTACTCCTTTTCACTTCAGATAGGTTCCCCCTTCACCTCCGATAAATGCCCTTTTAAAATCTGATCGGTGCCCAATTTCTTTCAACTAATGCACATTTTCCTTCATTACAAGTGCCCCCTTTTCATTAACATAAGTGCCCCTTTTCATATCTGGTCATTGCCCCTTTTCAAGTGCGATAAGTGCCTCTTTTCACCTCTGATAATTTCCCTTTTAACAATGATACGTGCCCTTTTCCTTTCTAATAAGGGACCTACCCCCTTTTCATAAATGCCCCCTTTTCACCTCTTATAATTGCCCCTATCAAAATCTGATGGAGGCCCCTTTTCCTTCGACAAATGCCCATTTCCTATTCTCTTTACTGACTTTTTTCATCCCTGTGTGAGTGCCTCTTTTTGAGGGTGTAAGAAGGTCCCCATTTCCACCTCTGATAATTACTCTTTGTACTTTTGCACATGCTCCTTTTCACTCCTGATAAGTGTCCTCTGTTTCCTCTCATCACTAAACGCGCCCTAGCTAATTTCAAGCGACTAAGAGCAATTTCCCCCAAAGATCGCTCGCTACGCTCGCAGGCATCTATGATATACTTATGTTACTTATCAAAGGTCTTTCAGTCTTCCGTTATGAGAATGTGCTTATAACCCCATTAGATTTGGGTTTTCTCCTCTTTATAAGATATAATTTTTCGCACTGCGACGTCACACATCTTAAAATTTTTCCTCGCTCGCTCGCAAACCAGTTTATAAACAATAAAACCCAACTGCAAATCATGATGCTTATGCAATATTTTGTATGGTGTATAAAGTGAAACAAATATTGAAATCATCCCTGATAATTGTAATCACAATGTCGGGGTATATACCAATGTCTAAAAAATTGTAAATTTTCGCTTTGAGATTTCCCTTTGTAGGTGCCCTTTTTTTCTCCAGAAAGTGCCCTTTTTTCTTGGTTCCCCCCCCCCCCCACTTTGGAAGTTGCTCGGCCGCCCCTGGTTAAGGCCCCTCATAATTAATAAAGGTTCCAAAGAACTGCCTCATATACTTTTTATAGTCAAATAGTTTTCAGATTTACAAGTCGCCCTCTTCATTATATTAAGTACAAGTGTAAAGCAAATCATTTCAACGACATAACTTTCAGTTTCACTTGTCATTCGTTTTATGAACGTGCAAGAAAACCCTCTTCTCTATGGAGCATTATCCAAATTTTTGTGATTCTATGTTCTAAACATAAATTATTTAAAATCAATATATCATAAAGATTCAAACTAATAAAGCCCACGGCGAATGATCCCATACCTTCTAAAATTTCTTAAAATAGCGCCATCTATAACGACCACTAAACCGCGCGCGTCGCTTCAGCCTTCAGGGGTGGTATTCTGAACATTGTTGTAAGTTTTGTGTTTTCTTTTGTTGTATCTCACAGAGATAACACAGCGCTAATATTGTTGTAAGTTGGTATTCTGAACATCATTTTATCCCTGTGTTATCTCTTGAAGGACCGCCTCTATCTTATCTTTGACCACTGTTGACACGCCCATTTGTATGGATCCTACCAATCAATATCTGTTTTATATAAGCATGATAAGTTAGTGAACCAATTGCATTAGCAGTCACTGAAAGCCTCATCTGAGTGGACCAGGTGATAATGTTACTTGAAAATTAGTTCCTCCTTAATAGCTTCACAATCTTTGGCAAAATGCCTACCTGCATGTGATCGGTAAACTTTCTCTTGACAATGTGGGAAGAAAGAGAGTTTTCTTTCGCACGACTTCTCCAAATAAAATGTTGACTGTAGGGTTAGAACATGTGTTACTTTTTTTCAACTTATTCAGAGCTGTTGATTTGGTGGAACACTACTAGGAGGAAGATTTTTTTTCTTCAGGGGTGATAGTGCATGAGCACTAAAAATAAAATAATTATGGGGTATATGTTGATAATAGAATATTGTTCATGATCATAACACACGTAAATATTTTGTGGTTGTTTAAGACAAAATTATGTAGGTCTATTCGCCCATTCCTGTGCAAGTCCACGATAATCCTACCCAACAGGCGTTTTCCTACCACCTATCTAGAACGAGAACACGCTTTGCTAAAATAAATACCTAAATAAATTATATAGGTCCCAAGTTCTGGAAATCTCTCGATTCTGTGATTAAAAGGTCTGTAAGCGTTCATGTATTCAGAAGAAAATTGAAATGTTATTATTTGAATACAAAGTCATATTGTCACTCCTGATTCCTGACTATTTTTTGTCTCCAAGCTGTATACTTTTGTTGATTACAATGAGTAAATAACGGTATGGCCATCAGGCCATGCCAACCAGTCCTGATGCCAGCTATGCCTATTCTACTCATATTGAGAACAAAATACACTGAACTATTGCTTCAACAAGCTGCAGATATATTCCCTTCCCTTTCCCTTGTCTTTTGAGTATCGGTTCATGTATCCCTGTGATCTCCCTTCCCCTGTTTTAGCGTGTATTTGTATTTTATAAACCTAACTTTAGTTATTATTATGTCATTTGTAGTTTAAGGAGCCTATCCACAACAAGCTCTGCTTTTCCATAGGCTCCGCCACTATATCTCTTAAGTTCAACTGAATAGTGTGTACCGGTATTGTATGTACATGTATATTATAATCATTTTCAATATGTTGTTACACTCTTTGTAAAATGAGATGTTGTGGAAACCAATAAACTATCTATCTAATCAAGTTATCAGTGAACTGAGCGTGCCTTTGACAGCCCCTTTGTGTTTGTGTGTTGCGGGTGAATGCATTTGTTTGAGATATGAGGTAAGTGGTATCCGCCGTACAGTGCACCCTACAGGCGCGCCGGAAGCAGTTTGGGATTGGGGGGGGGGGGGCAAACATTCCAGGGGGGCTCACATTCCAGGGGCAGTGACGGAATGAGAAAAAAAGCTCGGAAGGGGGGGGGGCAGACGAAAATTCTGCATCACCACCAGTCTTACACGTTACATGCAGGTCCGCGGAACGTTTTTCAAAGTGGAGTATTATCGATCAGGTAGAGCGTAAATTGGCGTGGGGTCCAGGGCATGAGCCTCGGCAGGGGGTCAAGGGGCTGAGCCCCGGAAGCTCAGGGGTTTTAGGTATTTAATTACGGTTAGATGAGCATCCAGGGGCCCTCTGTAAGGTAATTGACGTGTTCCAAGGGGGGGGGGGGAGCCCCCAGAAGCTCAGAGGTTTTAATATTTAACTACGGTCAGATGAGCATCCAGGGGCCGTCTTAGGGCCCTTGGTGTGGTCCAGGGGGCAGAGCCCCCGGAAACTCAGGGGTTTTAGTTATTTAATTACTGTCAGATGAGCATCCATGGGCCCGCCTTAGGGCCCTTGGTGGGGTCCAGGGGGCAGAGCCCCCGGAAGCTCAGGGGTTTGAGGTATTTAATAACGGTCAGATGAGCATCCAGGGGCCCGCCTTAGGGCCCTTGGTGGGGTTCCAGGGGGCAGAGCTTCCGGAAGCTCAGGGGTTTTAGGTATTTAATTACGGTCAGATGAGCATCCAGGGGCCCGCCTTAGGGCCCTTGGTGGGGTCCAGGGGGCAGAGCCCCCCGGAAGCTCAGGGGTTTTAGGTATTTAATTACGGTCAGATGAGCGTCCAGGGGCCCGCCTTAGGGCCCTTGGTGGGGTCCAGGGGGCAGAGCCCCCGGAAGCTCAGGGGGTTTAGGTATTTAATTACGGTCAGATGAGCATCCAGGGGCCCGCCTTAGGTCCCTTGGTGGGGTCCGAGGGCGGAGCCCCCGTAAGCTCTGGGGTTTTAAGCATTTACTTACGGTCAGATGAGCATTTTTTATACCTTATTTGTGACATTGGCAGGTCACTTATTTTTTTCTCCGTCTTTCTTTCTTTTTCTCTTTAACATACTTTTTCAAAAAGGAGGGGGGGGGGGGGGCTCGAGCCCAGCCACTTTGCAGACCATGACATAAAGGCTTCTAAATAAGCGTATTTCGCCTGACTGTAATTTGGGAATTTCTTATTTTCCAACAAACGCATAAAAAGGTATGACTTACAAAAAAATGGAGGAAAAATGCCGGAAAATCATGTCACAACATCAACATTTGTAAATCCCTTGTTTCGAATAAGAAATACATCACCCCCCCCCCCCCCCCCCCCCCATCGGTACGCCAGCGTTCAGGGGCTCATGTCTTCTCACCCATATAACAAAAAAACGGACACGCTTTCCCATTCTCGCACAATATGTCCACGATATGCGCGTATCGCTATTATAGAGACCTCCATTGATAAATACCGTATAGGTGGCATGCGCAATGTTTATGAAATTTAATTCCTGTGAACTTTCCTTTTTCTTTGAATGAAATTGTATATGTGATTTAATTCAGGTTTTTATTATTGTTACGTTCTTTTGGATTAAAAATACAAACCATGTTTTACTCCTTTACTGTTTTTTTGTTTTTTTTTGGAGGGGGGGGGCGTTTTTTTGGGGGGTGCAAAAATGCGTTTTGCCCCCCCTGCCCCCCCCCCCCCCACTTCCGGCGCCTATGGCACCCTATCATGGCTATCATTTCATAAATAGACACTAATTCTTGGCGATGAAAAATAAAACACTTTGACACAAATCACCCATACTCCTATACGTACCAAAAGACACTCACTAAACTTTCTATTCATACACATGTATCTATAATTATACTGAATGGTCACGGTCTATCGTTAGTTTCTGATTTATTATTGTTGATCTATTACAGCGTCATGCAACACCAGAATGTGCTACACAGGGCATGGTACACACACTCCAGCCGCACCCATTTCCATGATCAAGAAAGTTCTCTCTCTCTCTTTCTCTCTCTCTCTCTCTCTCTCTCCTCCCTCCCTCTCTTTCTCTCTCTCTCTCTCTCTCCTCCCTCTCTCTCTCTCTCTCTCTCTCTCCTCCCTCCCCCTCTCTCTCTCTCTCTCTCACACACACTATTACCTCTTCCTCTCTCCAAGAAGGTTTTTAAATGATAATGTGGTGTTTTGTATCATTATGAAGTCTTTCCGTTTGATAGACTGTGGCCTATAATCATATTGTCTTTTAAAGATAGGCCTGATAAGTACAATACACGGTATTTTAGCAAAGTTCTTAATTTCAATTGATGATACAGCCTAAGTGTTGTGGGACTCTGGCAGAGTAAACCAAACACAGTGTAGTGAAATAAAAACTAAGAAGTTACGACCCAAAAGAGGTTTGCTTTTAACATTTATTTAGTGCTGGCTATTTTAAACAGACTTTTTGAGAACTTCAAGGATCTTGAAAGTACGTGCATCTCGGTGCTGAAACATAACTTTTTAAAATGTATTAATCAAAGCCACTCGATGAACAGAAATTAGGTGACAAAATCACTGTTACACATCAGGAATAAAATATATATATACATCGAACACGATCGCAAAGGCTTCCGATATTATATCGATCTACCATTGTGGAGTTCCCATAAAAAGCTATAGCTTGCCTCATGGTAAATTTCGCACATTTCAATATGACAGACCAGGCGAATGAAATTGCCTATGGTTGATTATTCAAGTCTTTGTACCCAAATTGTCATGATTAAGAACTCAATTATTTTAATGATATGGAATAGGCCGATTTTCTAACCAAATCAAGACTTTTTCGTTTGCTCTATAACAATAAACACAGAGATAAGAACGTTTAGGTAATAATATTCATGGTTATGTTATTAAAAAAAATCCCCCGATTATGCGTCATAGCACGAAGTCATGATTCATAATATCAAGTCCATGACGTAGTGTAGTACAAATTACAAGTGTGCCATTGGTAGGGTGCACAAAACAAATACAACATGTACAGCGTATGAATCATAATAAAGCACAAGAAACATTTCAAACAAAATTAATGGTCCGAGAGAAAAGCAAACACAATTTGAAAGACATCAACGGTTATAAGTAATCTATACATTGACAGAAATTATTCGTTAATTTAGGAACATACAGAATAATAAAGATAATTATAATACATGTAATACTTATAATAATTATAATAATATTAACAAAGATTATGATAATGATGATGATAATAATAATGATAATAATACTGCTAATAATACTACTACTAATAATAATAAAAATAGTAATAATAAAATTGATAGTGATAATAAACATTTATATATTAAATTTGTGCAATTTATTTGGTAAGATTTGAATTGTCATAGTATTCATTCGGGTAAATGATGATGTGACATTGAAATATTAACAGTTATTAACAGAATGACAGTTTTCCTTATGTATTTCGTAATTAAGAATACAATTTATAAGGCAAATATTTCATTCTCTTAAACATGATTTTGAGTCAGACGTGACCCAAGATGTTTACTGTAAAGAAGACCAGGCTCCATTTTGATATCAACCGTATTGTAGCCTACAGTGCGTCCCAGAAAAAAACGAAACCGAGAATTATTGATGTTTTATCATAACTTAATCACAATTATAGTTAATAAATGACACATATTTGTAAAGCTAGATCCTCTTTCATTTGATGCAACTTATATGATGCATATTTCACGCATGAGTGATCACAAACAATTTGAAGAGAGGGTACCAACAAGTCATTTGGCGAACGGTATCTCAATTTCAAAGAGAAAATCACATTTCTATAAAATTCATTTTCTGCCCTTTCATATGACACCTCCACAATCAAGAAAAATGAGCCAGGAATAACAAAGTTCTGTTTATTTAAAGTAATGATTGCATTTCCACAATTAGATTAAACGAATTCGCTATCACAAACGTTTTTACAAACAGAGTTGACAAAAGACGTTTCGTTGAACGTCAGCCATGCATGTAGTCTTTCGTCTTCTTTGTACCGTTTCCGTTTCAAAATTCGTAAAGTTGATTAAATACAGTTCTTTCTACAATTTTGACAAAAAAGGCCAATTGAAATTGGCCTACAATTACATGCTTCTTTTGTTCCAACTTTATGCAATGCAACTACACAAGCAAATTTCCAGTTCTCCGGAATAATCCCAGAAGTCATAGGAAAATGTATTATATTCGTGAATACTTCTATAATGAAAGGTATTGCAGGCATATTTAATCAATCTAATCGGTAATAGGTCATTTCCCATGGCTTTATCATGAGATAAATTACTTACTTGTTTTAAAACACTATTTGTTGTAACAGTAGCAAGTTCGAAATGAAAATTCAACACAGATGGTGTTACGTGAGTCAGTATCATTGACATCTCTTATTATCTTATTGGCTAAATCTGGTCCTATATTAATGAAATATTCATTTAGTTCTTTGGCAATTAGCTGCGCATCATTAATTTCTCCTGAATCAGCCATTAGCGATGTAATGTTCTTACTCTTCTTCTAAACGAGGGTTTAAAAGATTAAAATTTTGTTCTCCAAGTATGACCTAGATTCCCATTCGAGTTTATAATTTTCTCTTGAAACTTTAGTCTTTTGTTAGATTTTATTCTCGCAGTTACATAACGTTTCATTTTCTTAAAAGTTTTGTCAAGTCTTCTTTTCTGCTACTTTTGATGGCAACTTTTTTCAGGTGATTTCGTTTATTAATTAAATTCAATATTTTCTACATCAATCCAAGGTGACTTGTTTTTTCTTACTCTATTTTCCCTAACTGGCGCATATATATTACACACGGGAGAAAACAATGATTCACAGGCAAGTAGTGACATATTGACATATTGCGCTTTATATACAGTATTCCAATCGATCTCGCTCAATGCAGGGCAAAAATAATTTTCATTAATTGTTTTATAACTACTGTAGGTTCTGTAGACGTGTTTTAAAACAGAATGTCTGCTTTTCCCCCATACAATGTAAACCAGTGAATGGTCACTGGTCCCTATATGCATTACACCACTTTCAATAATTTTGTTTTCATTATTTGTAAAAAATTAAATCAATAATTGTAGAGGTATTAAAAGTGACTCTTGTTGCTCTTTCAATGACCTGAAATAATGAAAAATCACACATATTTTATCTTAACATAAATTTATATAGCAGTTATTAGTAAATGTGGCAAGGTAATAGCAGTTAAAGTCGCCTAAGAACATAATATCTTTGTCTTCGTCTTCCACTTGTATTAACATTGTTTCAATTGCATCAAATAAAGCAATACTTGAACCAGGCGGTCTGTACCAAGCAATGACTATTATTGATGATGATTTAGGTTGGTTACCAGGCGGTCTGTACCAAGCAATGAGTATTATTGCTGATGATTTAGGTTGGTTACCAGGCGGTCTGTACCAAGCAATGAGTATTATTGCTGATGATTTAGGTTGGTTACCAGGCGGTCTGTACCAAGCAATGAGTATTATTGCTGATGATTTAGGTTGGTTACCAGGCGGTCTGTACCAAGCAATGAGTATTATTGATGATGATTTAGGTTGGTTTATTTTAGTGGCAACCACTTCATCTTAATCCATAAATAAATCTTGCCTCAATTTAAGATGATTCAATCTTTTCTCATTCACATAGATTAGAACTCCTCCCCCGCGAGTATTACGATCTTTGCTGTATACAACATCCACAATGTCAATTCTAGCATCATGTATGGTATCACAAAGACAAGTAGTCTCATTTAGTGCAAACACATCAAATCCATGCTCCTGAATAGTAACTTTCACTTCGTCAATATTTGAAAGAAACGGCCTTATATTCAATTCAATTCGCATTTATTTCATTCTCGAATTAAAAAATACATTGATACAAAATAATTCATAAAGAAATTTAGAAAATGAAATAGGGTACTACATAAATAAAGCCCTTATGCCTTGTACAGCGTAGTTCCCAAAGCATTCATACACTGTAAAAAAAAAATTGTTCATTGGTAATTTTTACGTATTTTTTCCATGTAGAATTTACTTGAAAACATTAGTTTTGCCACTTACGCACTAAATTTAAGTCTTGCTAACTCAAACTTTCAATTTAGTAGAGCATACGTGGAATATTTAAGTAAAATCAAATACATAAGAACTTTAAGTAATTTCAGCTTGTATTAATTTAGTAATTTTAACTCAAAATCAGAAATTATACTAATAATAATAGCTCGTTCTTATATAGCGCTTTTCAGGACCGGAGGCCCTCTCAAAGCGCTTTACAGATAAGTATATTATTACCCCGGTCATTGGATTCAGGCTTACCCGCACACAATGTATGCACATTCTCCACTCCCTGGGACCGATGCAGTGCGTAATAGAAATATTTACATAATTTATGAATATTCATTAAGACCAAATTAAACTCTTTTTTAAATAAAACAATTCTTTTTTGTGGTTGAATGAAAATTTAAGGACTTTAAAACATTTACTAATTCATTTAACATGGCTAAGCAAAGACAAGACAATTTTTAATTCTTACCCAGTTCAAAACAAATCAAAACTTGATATTTCAGGAAATTGTCAACCAATTTTCCTTTTAAGATGCTACGATCAAGTATATATAAAATTTGGAGCCTTTCAATATGTGTCGAATTGAAGCGTATGTGTTAGTGATTAGTGATTAATCTTAAATAGAAGTAGTGAATGATTAGTGGATGTTACTTGTTAGATTAGATGGTACCAAATCGTGCAATATGTAATCCTATCATAGCTTTTTTTTTAATTATCTAAAATGATTACAATACTTAAATTATTTACGTTAATGTAACTCGATTTAACTGAGTAAAAATGTATTCAGCAAAATAAGTAAATTCTACTTAAGATGCCGTAGGTAATATTTACTTAATAAAAATAAGGCAATTCTTTTCCTCAATTTTATTGAGTTATTTCGACTATTATTTAGCATAAGGTATTATGATGTGCTATTGTCAGTCCATGTTTATTCTTAATTTTCATACACTTATTTCGGCCTTTTGGGTTTGCTGTTTCACCTGATTCTTTATTACGATAATGTACAGGTCGTTTTTGATCATCATGAGTATCGTTATTAACACATCTCGATAGTAGGCCGTTGTCATCATCATTAGCATCATCGCCCTTGACATGGTGGTCTGTTTCATCGTCGTCAATGTATTCATTTTCTGGAGTTATGAATGGTTCTTTGCGTTTATCCTGTTCAATGATTTCCAAGAAAAGGTGGTTTTCAGGGCCGAGTACTTCAGAGTCCGAACCGGCACACTGTTCCTGACCGAGAGGCTAATATTGGTAGACGGTTGGAGAGACTTTAGCTTTATGTCCCCAGAGCAAGCATTGACATTGATGTTATCAAGGAGGAACTTAAGATCGTCCAAAAACAAGTTGATATTGCGACTAGGTGGTCTGTATACATGTTCTTTCCTGTTGTCATTTCTATATCAATACACAGTAGCTCGGCACTTTTGGTATGAAATACAAAATTTGATATAAACTTGATATAATAAAGAGTTTAATACATATAAGCCGACTCCACGACCAGTTGTCCAGTTGACCGTTAATGTCAATATTGTAGAGGGCGAATGATGATCAGAAAGCCAAGTTTCAGAAATGCCCATAACGGAAAAATTAATAGTTATGGAAGAAATATATTGTCATGATTTTTTAGATAAACTTCTGGCATTGCAATGTAACATACTAACGTCGGACTTTTCATGTTTGGTGTCATCATCAAATTCTTTTGGGAGATGGTCATGAGTAAGAAAAAGACAACGGGTAGAGGAGGTGGATCGATAGGTTGGCTGGCATACCATTTTGAATTGAAGTGAACATCATTGTGCATAAAATACAAGTACGAGAGCAAAGATCATGAT
Organism: Strongylocentrotus droebachiensis; assembly: GCA_035222895.1. Lineage (NCBI taxonomy): Eukaryota > Metazoa > Echinodermata > Echinoidea > Camarodonta > Strongylocentrotidae > Strongylocentrotus > Strongylocentrotus droebachiensis. The sequence continues at coordinate 13,352 of JAVYIG010013455.1, forward strand.
AAGGAAGGGGGATACATCATCAGGAACTTAACAGTAGAGAAAAGATGAGTATGAAAGGTAAAAGGTCAATCTAAGAGTTTCAACATTTGTAATAGGCAACTCAAATGTACAGAAGGCTTTGTCAGTCTCTAATATTTTGATAAAGAAAATCTCATAAGGGCATGCAAGGAAAATGTCTATAATTAAGTATTCAAAATTTCTAAATAATAATTTAGTCATGGATTTAAAATGAAACATGCAAATCGCATCAAAAAGAAATTGTCTGCACAGAAACGTCATGCATGTCGTTTTGAATACATTAATACTTGTTGTAACATCAAATCATTTCAAATAAGCACTTGTTTCATTCATTGTAATTTAGCATACTGTAATTGCTGTAAGTGAGATAAAATTCTTTGCAAAACAATCCTCATATATAGGTGTAATATGAAATTCACCCTTTGAATTCACATGGGACGCCATTACGCAGACGCCATTTCCCAGCATAGAACCTGAGTTTGTGATAGAGATTCTTTATATTTTTTACCATGAATGCATTTTAGTTATACACACATCGAAAATATTTGACGTGTTCAATTTGTTTTTAACGTTACTTTCGAAGATGTATACAATCATATTACAATTAAGAATGATTCTTGCCGCCCTCTGTTGTAGCTTTGTGATACGCTCACTTTGTGTACTCATTATCTATGTCACGAATTTCTCAACAATAGTCCATTTGCGATTGGATCAGGCAATTGTACAGCAGCTATTCGTTTTAACATTGCCATCCCGGTGTCTTTGATAATTTGAATATATCGAAGAGCTTCCTCCTCCTCCAGCCCCCCCCCCCCCCCCCCCCTGCCCCCAGTAAAATATGAGCGAGCTGGTCGGACTACTTTAAACAATTGTGTTCCGGGGATGACAAAGCATTACTACGACACGGTAACATCTGTGGAGATTTCAGTTTTTAATAAAAAGAGACGTGAATGAGCGATGGATCTCGAATTTTTACCTTTTAAAAAAAAAAAAAAATCTTTCTTATATACCAATTTGAAAAGGAGGAGGAACAAGAAAATGCACACTTTAACTAATCGAATACGTAATCATTTACTGATCAGTATAATCGGGTGTCATCCAAATACAGACAGGCCAATAAATTAGGTTGAACAAGATGAAGGCAGCTGGATAAATGTGTCTAGCCAAACAATCTACTCTGTCAGCTGTCCACGGTGTGACGACGATCTGAGCAGTTTGGGTTTCTTCATCACTACCATTAGTTGTCGATTGTCCTTTGAGTGGAACGGCATACTGAGTATGGTACCTACTATGCTGTTCATCGCTTAATCCATGTTTGGTCGGTGGACTATCATGAGACGTTGAAGAGGATTTACGAGATGCGTTGACTGCTTCAATGGCTTCTTTACGTTTTTTCTGTATGAATTATTAAACAAGAATCAAAGATGTATAAAGTTACACTATTTCAAAAGTTCTATAAAAACAACCACTAGTCATACTGGATTTATCAAAAGCTTAAAAGGCTGGCTACCCCACAATATTTATCGTCACGTCAGGTCTTTGACCATATTTTCAAGACAATAGTGTGCCTTAACGTGTGACACTGAAATCCTGACTGATATGTATCAGTTATGCTGGAGACCTGGAGACCTGGGCCCTGTCTTATCAAGAGCTGATAATCGAAACTTATTTGCGATTGATATCGATCGTAATTTTTTTTTGTTAATCTTTTTTCTTCTTTTATCATAGTATCTTCTTCTTTCTTTGCACCCACATACTTTTCACTGCAAATTCACCGACAGGCCCCACGACATTCACCCCAGCAAACCCGACCCATAATACTAACCCTAACCCTTTTTATTCTCTGAAGGAAATTTTGAAAAATTATTGTTTAAAGGGACTATGTCCCATTTGCAGGCCAAAAAATGAAAAAGGTAAATTCCAACTGCATTTGAAAGATAATACTAATTTAGAACTTCCCTAAAAAAGGTGGGGCTTGAAAATGTCTTCAAGTGGGAAAATAACGACTATTAGTTGTCAAATCGACTTTAGGGCTATAGAGCCCAAAATTAATAGTCTTGATTTTCAGACAATTGTACCGAATGGTCATACGTTTTATGCTGCGCAAAGATTCAATCAGTTTAATCTTGGCCATCACAAGAAGTGGGTTATTGATGTAGACAAATGCTCATGTACCCTTTACAACTCTTTTCATGTATGTTATTACCAAATAAGAAAAAAAGCCAGTCAGTCACTCAATAGTGTCTGACAGTGAAGTCTAGCAAGTAAACGGTTTTCCTTGCATAATTTGAAAAATGAGGACACTGCTAACGTTTAAATATCACAGATAGGACATACATGACATATTCATAATTCCTGCAAAGTTCTACAGCATTTGAGGTTGGCTGCAAAAGGGACATAGTACCTTTAAAAGAAAATAAATAATTGGAAATTTCTATGAATGCCGGTCGAGGACATTGTACAAGCTTTATGTGCGATTTGTTTAAAATGTGAAACAATAATTTTGTTTATGTAAATATTTTTTTTCTGTAAATGTGTAACTTCATTTGCAAATGTATTTTTTTCATATGAAAATTTATTTGTAACCTTGCATGGAAATGTTAAAGTTCACTTGCAAATTTATTTAGGCCGATGTGAAGATTATTTGTAATTTTTTTATAAAATATTAAAAATAATGTACAATTTTCTTTATGAGAGAAGAGAATAAAAACCTATGAAAACAAATATAAGAGATAGGAGACTGTAAACTTGCGATTGATTGGAGGATTGACGATTAAATCAATAATTAAGACGGGGGCCTGGAGTTACACATTAACGTAAAACTTAGCGAAAGCGTACATGTTGTAGATACAATTATAATGTAGTATTAACAGGTATATAAATCATACTCATTATAATGTGGGGTTGCTTAGCTGTATGGTTAGTACTCAAAATGAAGACACATTGAGAAACATCAGAGTTAGGTTGCAATCCAGCATGCCTGGTTATATTGTGTATAGAAGAGCCCATACACCACAGTGTACATTAACTGTGTGTATGTGTGTATAGCATGTAGCATTGCGTCAATGTATAAGATCACATATTACATCCCCCTTAAAGGTAATACAAAGTTTTGGTATGGGGTCGTGAATTTGGTTCAAATGAACATATTGGAAGCATATGCGATCCTATAATATTCAGTGATCAGTGTCGCGGTCGAAATCGACTCTAAAGTTATGAAATTGTAAATAATAAACACTTTATGTTGAATAGCTCCCTCTCAAGGTCACGATATTAATTAAGCTATAAAACAATGTTTTTTGACTAAATCGACCGATTAGCTATTCTCGTTCGGAAATTATATACCACAACTACCTACTCTGAAATTTTCATGGTCGCAGCTACCATTGTACGGCCGTAGGAGCTATTTGAAATTTATCAAAATTTACCGGGAGCACCGGTAAATCTTTATATTCAATTTTTCTCGAAAGCAGAAGTGTTTTAGGGGCTAACATTTCTGGTGTTGTTAATACATCCACAGGGGCATCCAAATATATCAAAATTGTAAAGAATCACTATCCACCCATTTTTCAAAATTTCCCAAAACTTTGTAATACCTTTAAAGAATAAGTGTGATCAAGAAACCTATCAATACGTCAGCTTATCAGGCCTCTTAATCACGCGGCCACTGCGAGTAGTCTGCCGGTGGGCTGGCACAGGGCTGGCACAGGGATTTGGGGTAGGAGAACCTCCGATGTCGGGCGTTGGATCAAGCGTCATCTCTTCGCGTGTATGAGGATCGGGTGTCTTGGTTACCTCCTCATCATGATGGATACGCCTGGGCTCAATATCAGCGAGGTGTTGCCGGTTTCTGCGTAGCACCCTTTCATTAGGCGTCTCGACGAGGTATGACCTATAGGCTCATGGCATTGCTCACGAACAGTAGCTGTTATCCAGTGACGTGATGTCTGGTCTTGGACTCTAACAAGCTGTCCAGGTGAGAGTGGTGTTAGGTCATGGACTGATTTATCGTGATGATCGATACTTCTGGCTCTGCTGTCGAAGCTGCATGCGATGGTTAACATCATCACGACCAGGGGAGTTGTTGCGGATTCGAGTTGGTAAGTTGTCCTTCATCTTCCTCCCGTAAAGAAGCTCAGCTGGGCTTGGTATGCGGCTGTCAATGGGAGTGGCACGGATACATAGTAGAGCTACGTTGGGGTCGATACCACTCGCTTTAGCTTTCTTCAGCGTATTCTTGACAGTTTGAATCATTCGCTCAATGAAACCATTTGACCTGGGGTAGTGGGGAGAGGATGTAACATGGCTGAATCCCCACTGTGTAGCAAAGTCTCTGTATGTTGGGGAGTCAAAATGTCTTCCGTTGTCGCTAACGATTCTTTCTGGAACTCCTTGTTCTGCGAACACCTGACGGGTCGCTTTGACTACTGCAGCACTGGTACACTCTTGAGGCATTTTCCGGATGAAAGGGAACTTTGAGAAGTAATCTGCAATGATGAGATAATTGTTCCTTTCAAAGTGAAATAAGTCTGTACCTATATAAGACTTGCCAGGATCGTGTAGGTATCTCGTGCTGGAGAAGAGTCTCATGGGGCTGTGAGGGCTTGTACTCTTGGCAGACTGAGCAGCCTTTCACCAGGACCTCGACATATCGTCATTGGTTGATTCCATGTACACAGAAGCCTTAGCCCGAAGTCGTGTCTTCTCGATACCTTGATGACCTTCGTGAAGCTTGCTCAGTATGTACTCCCTCATGGAGTGTGGAATAAGGATTCGTTCACCATTCAGGATCAGTCGATTCTCAACTGCAAGTTGATCTCGAAAGGCCCAGTATCTCTGCAGCTGCCGTGGTAGCTCACGTCTCTTCTCTGGCCACCCTTTCACAATCACCTTCTGTAGTGCTGCAAACTCTGCATTCTTGGCTGTTTCCTCCTTCAACTGACTCAAACGGTCTGGAGCAAACTGTACAAAGTTTATTTGCAGGTCAAGGTGGATGTGTTCTGGAGGACCAAGAGGACGTCTGGATAGGCAGTCAGCTACTGGTACATCCTTACCAGGCTTGTAGACAATTGTCAGCTTGTATGGCTGTAGACGAAGGAGCATACGCTGGAGTCTAGGTGGAGCTGCTGCCAGGTGCTTATGCTGGATCATCTCCAGGGGCTTGTGGTCCGTCTCAACTATGAAACTTTTCCTGTACAGGAAGATGTGGAATCGTTCACAGCCGAAGACCACTGCAAGCAGCTCTCGCTCTATGTTGGCGTACCTCGTCTCTGCATCACCGGGGCAACCTTCGAGGATTTCGTCCATTCGCTGCTGGAATACATCCTGAGACATTGCTAGACCGAAAGGCATCCTGAGATATCTGTACCGTCCAAAGGGACTGTTGAAGGTAGTTAGAAGTGAACTGTCATGGTCGAGCTTGATAGACCAATAACCGTTCTTGGCATCGAGTTTGCTGAAGTGTCGAGCACCTGATAGCTTGTGTATCACCTCATCTGTCGTGATAGTGCGATAATGGCAACGTCGAATAGCTCGGTTGAGATCCTTGGGATCCAAGCAGACCCGGAGTTTGCCATTCGACTTCCTTGAAACAGCGATGCTGCTGACCCATGCTGAATGCTCAATGACTTTAGTGATCACGCCATTATCTTCCATGTCATCAAACTCACGCTTCAGTTCATCTCGTAGGTGGATTGGGCATCGTCTAGGAGCATGGACAACAGGCTGAACGTCTGGATCAAGAACAATATGATATTCTCCTGGGAAGTTGCCAATTTTGTCAAACTGGTCTGGATACTGCCTTACTAGGTCATCAGTAGAGCTTATCTGTGCTGAATGCTTGATCTCGTTGATGCGTGTGTGTAGAGTAAGCAGCTTCAGTTTCAATCCTGTATCACATCCAATGATCGCTGGTCCCCTGGATTCTACGATTTAGAACGTAGCATAGAGCCAAAGTGAGCTGTTGAAACGACAGGGAAGTCTCACCGAACCGTAGTGCATCACTGGAGTTTCGTTGTAAGCGAACAGCCGTGCACTTGAGTTATGCACCGATTGAGGGTGAGGAACTCCATCTTTAGTGAGATGGCCAGGATACATCCCACGAAACATTCGAAGAGGAAGCGTGTTGCCTTCCGCACCGGAGTCAACCTTCGAACGAAGTTTCATTATGGTTCTCTCATCCCGTCTGACCTCCACATACGCTATTGTTAGGTCGTCCCTGTCATCCACCTGTACAGCACTGATACCTGACACAATAATTCGATTGAAGGACAGGACATCCACTGCGTCATTAAGTAGTGGAACCGCTGCTGCTGCCTCAATATTGTTGGTGCTGTGAATGGAGTGCACATCCTTGCCTCCACGATGTGGCGCAGCGTATTTAGCTTTCTGCTTCCACTTCTGGGTACTTGAAGCTGGAGATCTCCCAGACCACTGTGTACTTGGAGCTGGAGACCGACAAACACTCCTCCGATGATTCAACTTTCCACAGCTGTTACACTTGGTGCCATAAACCGGACATGCTTCCCGTGGACTGCGAGCATGATTGCCACCACAATTAGGACACTTGTTACTAATGTTAGTCTCCCGACGAACTACATCAATCAATGCAGGCTGAATATGTGTCTGTACTTGCGCTAGTTGAGCCATGTGCATCCGTGATGCTTCAAATGTTCTACTCAGCTCAAGCATTTGTGTAAGAGTGAGGGACTTGCTCTTCCCTAGAAGATCTTTCTGGAGCTCAGGATATCTAGTGCCTGTGGTGAACTGCTCAATGATGCGTTCTTGGAGCTCAGTGTCATCACGAAATTCACAGTCATATGCCTCCAGCTTCAGACGCGAGATATAGTCATCTGCACTTTCCCTCTCCTTCTGCACATATTTCTTAAGGTATAGCCTAGCTACACGGAAATTTGCCCTTGGCCTCAGTTGTGTCTCGAACTTCTCCCAAACCACAGTTGGATTCTTCTTATCTTCACCTTCCAGACCCCACGAGTTGTAAAGCTTGATACCCGTGGCACCAGTGAACAAAAGAACATGATCCACTTGCTTTCCAATCGCAACATTCTTGACAGAGAAGTATAAGTCACACTGCTGATGAAAAATCTTAACAGCATTGGCTCTGTCGGGGTCTTCCCAATTCATGCGGGGCGTAAATGATTCATTCATAGTTCATACCAGCTGCTCAAACTCCAATAGTAATGCAAATATCAATGCACATTTTACTCACAGTAAAATCATCATATCGGACTGTAGAAAGGAGCACCTGTTGATCCAATGACAGTGTGTCAATAAGATGGCCTCCAAAATCTCTCCAAAATGATGCAAAGTTCACAAATATTGTCCAGTAGGTTCTATATGGCTGCCACCATATAATGTGGGGTTGCTTAGCTGTATGGTTAGTACTCAAAATGAAGACACATAGAGAAACATCAGAGTTAGGTTGCAATCCAGCATGCCTGGTTATATTGTGTATAGAAGAGCCCATACACCACAGTGTACATTAACTGTGTGTATGTGTGTATAGCATATAGCATTGAGTCAATGTATAAGATCACATATTACACTCATCATATCAATACATGATAGTAACCATATTGTCTATCCAATATTATATAACTACCATTTGGATTGCCATTATATTGCCAAGCAGTTTATAAGGTTATGGTTCCATTTTAGCATTATATGGGCCGGGTTTGCTGGGGTGCATGTCGTGGGGCCTGTCGGTGAATTTGGAGTGAAAAGTCCGTGAGTGCAAAATCTCTGAGGACTCCATTCTTAGTGTTTGTTTTATTTTGTGTTTGTTTTATGCTGTTGGTTGGTGGATTTTTTGTTGTTTCTTATTGAGTTGTGTATGTTTATTAGTTTTATTGTTTGTTTGTTTGTCAGATATAACTGATGTAAACATGCAGCATTACAATTAACTCTACTGGTATTTTCACAATAGAAATAGTCTCCCAACTTACGTTTAGAATTAGGAGATAATTAGCCAGGGCGTATTCTATCAAGGCTGTGAAGACAAATATAAGACAAGCTGCCAGCCAGATATCAATAGCCTGTAAGAGAGCATGTCAATATAATGTGATTCTTTCTCATTAATGTATAACAAATTAGTTACATAATAAAGCTTTCACATATTTCTGTTTACAAAAAATAAATATATGTATATTTCGTCGTGATCTCTATAACATCTTAAAATTGTAATTATTGTAATAAAAGGATCCACATTCGCATCCCTAGAGGTAGTAGCAATAACAAAAGCGTCACATATACACAAATAGATAGCTAAAACCAAAGTATATAGCATGTAAACATAATGTAACTATAACGAAAGTATAACATAGACACATATAGATAGCAAGAACAAATGTATAGCAATATACAGTGCGCCCCAGAAAAAACGAAACCGAGATTTATCGATGTTTTATCATAACTTAATCACACCTGTAATTGATAAATGAAACATATTTGGAAAGCTTAGATCCTCCTCTTTCATTTGATGCAACTTATATTATGCATTTTTTACGCATGAGTGATTGAAATGAATTTGAAGAGAGGAAACCAAAAAATCATTTGGCGGACGGTATCTGAATTTCAAGGAGAAAATCACGTTTCTAGAAAGTTGAGGTTCTGCCCTTTCATATGACACCTCAATAAGAAAAAATGAGCAAGGAATGACAAAGTTCTGTTTGTTTAAAGTAGTGCTTGCATTTCCATAATTTTATCAAACGAATTCGTTTTCACTGGGTGCCTGCCGTAGCAACAAACAGAGTTGACAACAGACTTAACTCCGTTCGTTGTCAATCAGCCATGCATGAAGTCTTTCGTTTACGGCTGATTGTCAACGAAATGGAGTTAAGTCTTTTGCTACGGCAGGCACCCAGTGAAAACGAATTCGTTTGATAAAATTATGGAAACGCAAGCACTGCTTTAAACAAACAGAACTTTGTCATTCCTTGCTCATTTTTCCTGATTGAGGTGTCATAATGAAAGGGCAGAACCTCAACTTCCTAGAAATGTGATTTTCTCTTTGAAACTCAGATACCGTCCGCCAAATGACTTTTTGGTTCCCTCTCTTCAATTGATTTAAATCACTCATGCGTAGAATATGCATCATATGAATTGCATCAAATGAAAGAGGAGGATCTAAGCTTTCCAAATATGTGTCATTTAGTAATTATAAATGTGACTAGGTTATGATAAAACATCGATAAATCTCGGTTTTGTTTTTTCTGGGACGCACTGTATAGCAATAACAAACGTATAGCAATATATAGCAATAACAAATCAGATTGATTCAGATACTGAGAGATTCGAAGAGTGAAAAGAAAGAATAATGTTAGGATAGGATAAGAACACAGGAGATAGAGGGGATAAATACACACACGCACGCACGAACACACATACACACACGCACGCACCCACGCACACACACACACACACGCACACACACACACACACATATATATATATACATACATATATCATACACGATAAACAATGTAGCATCAATAACATTTGCAATTCAGATGTAAATATTATAAAGAATAAACCATTCGAGTGTATATAATTTAGGAAATAGTCACATTACTATTATAATTACTTAATCTTTTTCTCACATTTGTTAGTATCAATCATATTAATGTTACTACTAATAATAATATTAATAACGATAATGATAATTAAAATTAAAAAACAATAATGATAATAACAATAATAATAATAACGTAGGAGTGATAAAACAAAGAGTACATATCCTAGGAGATCTAACCTTGGCGTAAGTAACTACAGGAAGTGATTCCTGTATCCCAGAAGTCATTGTAGTGATGGTGAGTACAGTTGTTATACCAAGAGAGACTCTGGCAGGAGCTGCTTGGGCGTCGATACAGAATGAAAGCCAAGCTACGGTAACTAGAAGTATGCTAGGGATGTACACAGTCAGCAGGAAAGATTGCATTTGTCGCTGAAAAGTGAAGATGACCTTCACCAGACTAACATTACCTGCAGCTTTAGAAACCAAGTAGAGAGAATATACCAAACAAAAATGCTTAGATCATTCCATTTCTGACACTCTTTTAAGAAATAAAGTTCGTAAAGGAAAGAACTTGATTATAAAAGAGATTTGTTTTAATAAATATTTACTAGCTATGTAAGAAAGGGGAAATAATCGCACACAAGTGAATGAAGAACAATTAATATTCACGATTTATTTTTCTGATACACCATACAATTTTTTAAAATCTTATTTTGCACACAGATATTTTGGGTGCCCTATTTAACATTATGGGCACATGTTCCATATATGTTGTTGATTTCAGAGACTTTGTGTTAGCCTGATAAAAATATATATATGTATAAATATTTACTCATATTTGACACTAAAAGGACTTTACAATATGTCGTGAACTATTACGAGATAGACCTTTATTACATTGTGTTAATGGTCAACCTAAAGCACTCTTCCGAATACATAATTTATACTTAATACATCAAAACTTGATATTTTGAATCGATCAATTATGGACTCATTTTGAGGGAAACGTATCCTTTAATGGGCCCAATAATCCATCTTTATTAAGTATTAAAACCTTGGGTTTGGTTTGGGCTTTATATCTTTGTGTATTATATTATATTATTTAGCAAGAAACATTGTTTATTATAGTGTTCCAGAATAGGAATTATTTTGTTTTGGTTATAGATGAGGGGTTGTAAGTTCATGCATATCCAGAGAACTACAGAGGAGCGAGCTGTTGCTGAGTGGCTGACGAAACATACCAGAATCCCAGATGAACTAATTAAAGACTAAAGACATGACTGACGTCGCACTAGGGGTAATTTGGTGCTCTGTTGTTGCCCACTTTGTACTGCAGCCAAGGTTTTAAATTACTTGGTAATAACTATGCTATTTACACAATGGCCAATGAACAATGAGGAATGGAGGCCCCCTCATGACTTTGTAGATATGATATTGGGTAATTTTGTCTCTTCGGCTGGCTCAGGTCATGGATCCCCCAAATTTCGCACAACAGTTCGCTACTAATCAATAATAATCTAGTTTCAAATGGGTTACCTTAGCTTCAGGAATCATAAAGATGATTCGTGTTAAGGAAGACCTTACAACATTGTAGACATTCAGAAATGTTCATGAAGAGATATTACTTATGGAAAGCCATCGCCTTTATTATTTGAAAAAATTGTATACATGTAAATGATAGTCTAAGTTAAATCAAATCATATTATGGAATAAAGCACTCTAAGAGACGAGGTTTGAGCTATACATACCCGTTGAATACACATAGTTCTCACTGGTGGTTCGAATGGATTTCAGGACGAAACTAGGAATAATCAGCTTTTCTTCGGTTTCAACATCATCATCATTCATTACTAGCTTCATATCTTTTGTCGAAAGACTGTCTGCAGAAAGAACGAAGAGATATGATCAGTAGATACAGGTAAAGACTGTCTGCTGAAAGAACGAAGAGATATGATCAGTAGATACAGGTAAAGACTGTCTGCAGAAAGAACGAAGAGATATGATCAGTAGATACAGGTAAAGACTGTCTGCAGAAAGGAACGAAGATATATGATCAGTAGATACAGGTAAAGACTGTCTGCTGAAAGAACGAAGAGATATGATCAGTAGATACAGGTAAAGACTGTCTGCAGAAAGAACGAAGAGATACGATCAGTAGATACAGGTAAAGACTGTCTGCAGAAAGGAACGAAGAGATACGATCAGTAGATACAGGTAAAGACTGTCTGCAGAAAGGAACGAAGAGATACGATCAGTAGATACAGGTAAAGACTGTCTGCAGAAAGGAACGAAGAGATATGATCAGTAGATACAGGTAAAGACTGTCTGCAGAAAGGAACGAAGAGATATGATCAGTAGATACAGGTAAACTTCAAATGTATATTAATTATTTACAAAGCTCAGGGCCCTCTATTGTATAGCGACACAGAAACATCCACTGGACATGAATGTAATGAAAATTTGCCTCACAAGCTTCTTGAAATGACACAGCGCCATATTATGGCAGCCACGCTAAAGCCGTAATTATGTAGGTTATGTAGATTATGTAGATTATCTACGATTGAAAATACTGTATATTGCCGCAATGTAATAAAACATATCAGGCTGTGCATGGCTGTATGGAATTGGAACGGGATGGTAGGGAGAGTGCTCTATCATAACTAGAACTAGCTCTTGTATACACGTCACATAGTGTGGTGGAAGACCATCACTTCATTCAACAAACAGAACATGAAGTTTAACAAAAAAATACATGATGATGAACATTAATTTAAGCGCATATTCTAATGATATTTATCAGTACTGTAATAATAACTGTTGAAGATGCGGAAAATATCCCCCTCTCTTGGTCAGAAGGCAAAACTATGAAAAGGTCTCTTCAACTCTGAATTTTCTTATTCAGCATTACGTTTTCAAGCCATTTAGGAATGGGGCATAAGACACAAGACACAAAACAAGTCTCTCCCCCCCCCCTACTTTTCTGTTTTCCTCGATTTTCCAGTTTATTTACTTTGATGGTGCCCTTTTCTCCGATGTGCCTCCCGAGTTCTACTCTTAGCATAGTTCATGACATATGCTTCAACAAATGCCACCTTGCTCTTCAGCTAGTGAACCATGATAGTATTCAAATCTGAGCAGTGAAATCAAGAAGTGAGGCCTCAGATCCTAAATGTGCAATGAGACATGAATGCTTCCGTCAACATTTCAAGAGAGACAGCTTGCCGTACAGTTTAAATATATATTCAATTCTTATCACAAGTTCATCCAACTGAAATCGAAAATAATCATGATAATGCAGAACAAATCTATGGAATTTTGAGGTTTATTTGGAAGTTATAAAATGTGTTTTAGATATTCATTTTAATTAATTTTCATTTTTAAACATTTTGCATGCGCTGTGGAAATCATGACTGTGGTTACAGCCCCAGCAGCCGATGTCATTATGCAACAAACAGCCCTATGGGGCCCGCTTGAAGAGCAGTTTCATAACTGAAGTGGCTACTCTGGGTAAATAAAACGTTATTATTAATATTTAACTATCCACTGCCCATGCTCCCTGCAAATTATTTTGGGAAAGACAACATTGTTCGATGTTATGTGAGAGAATTCGAATTATCAGACCTCCTAATGAAATGTAAGTTAATTAGCACTTATCATCAAGCTAGGCCTATCGGTATAAACATATCATAAGAGCTCAGTTATTTCAATTTACAGTGTACATCGTCTTTTCTTTCTAGTGCACTTTGGAGCAAAGTTATCTAAGTAAAAATTTATTGGAAGGTGAGTTTAACAACGTATATTAACCAACCTAACCTATTTTTCAGGGGCATAGTCAATAATGGATAGGAAACAAAACATCGCAACCTAGCGAGCTCCTTGCAGGTGGAGATGGTCAAATGCGATTCTCATATATATAAAAATGAATATCGCTCTATATTGTTGTATACATACAGCTCAAAATGTTTAGTGAACATCTCTGGCGATCGAATGGAAAACGATGTAGGTCCATGTAGCAAGCGGAAGTTAAACTGATCCTGATAAGAAAGCAGAATAGTAGATGTTATTAGACAAGGAGATGACACTATTTTCGGCTACATCCATACTCTACATCTAAACCATGTGCATTCATTCTGTGTTCTCATACAACGCACCAGTGCAGATTACAAGATTCATCCACACAAACACACACACACTAAGTGAAATAATAATAATAATAATAATAATAATTAAATTTTATATAGCGCTTAATACAAATGTCACTAAGCGCTTTACAAATATACAAATATCAAAATATATAGACAGATACGGCCAATTTTTCGTATTTCTACAGTAAAAATCGTACATCAATTCTGAACGATTGTCCATTTGAATCATTTTTTCTGATGCGATATCATTGTCATTTTGAATAATCACCTTTTTAGGCAGTGTCTAACACTTTGACTTTGAAGTAGCTACTCTGACATTATGAGCTTAAGCAATATTATTTTTCTTGATTTTTAACAACAATTGAAAGGTGTTAAATCTGAGTGTTTTCACCAAATAATAAATGAAATATATGAAAATTGAGAAATTCTTAAAGCAAGAAGTCTATTTCTTCAGGAAAAATTAACAATTATTGTTAAACATTCGGTTATTGATTTTACTAAATAAATTCAAAAGTTTGCGATCATTTAAACAAAAAGAATGATGCATCCCTCATATGAGAATATCTTTCTGCCTATTAGACTTTTTTTGTGTTTTTTTTTGTTAATGGATAATTGTGGTGGGACGCTTTCATTGTTATTATTGATGATAAAATTCAGAAAGTTGGAACTATTAAACTAAGGTACATTGTAATATTACAACCCAATGTAAAGAAAAAACGTTACAGGAAGCCCCAAAAGAACGACAAATACAAAATTTAAGTGAAGCTACATTGTCAATAAAAACTGAAAGAACAAGTACTGAGTCATTGCACAGAAGAACACTCCTTGACAATTGTGATGGTTCACAATACACATGGCAAGATTTCACTTCGGACTGCTATCAGTATCACGGTCTATTATTACATCATCGCTTTATCATAACGGTTTGGGCATCATTAATTTTGTAAGGAAAACTTGACCAGGCTTTAAAAAGATTCCAGGTGATACCGCATATTCATGCTTTATCTTTCGTCTTCCTTTAACCCCCCCCCCCCCCCCTCTTCTCTCTCTCTCTCTCTCTCTCTCATGTATCGATCTCTTCACCAACTCTAGTACAGTGTAGATAATACTGACTTAAAAGCCCATTAATATTCGCTTGTATTGATTCACTCTCACCTTGAGCTTCGAAAAACAGTTCCATCTGGCTGTATTGTCGTTACTATGTTAGGAACAGTTAAATCATGTCGATGTCCACTCTTCTCATAAAGGAAGAATAGGTCAGGGGACCAAAAGATGTTGCCCGCGTCACCACCATATATCCTTTCATAGGTCTTATTGAAGGCAAGGCGAGGATCGTTCCATTTCTCTCGGAAGTACATTGTCAAACGAAAATCCTTGCAAAAACAAACAAACAAATGCATTTTTGTTTAGGAAATGCATAGGCCTATTTGAGGAAGCAGCAAATGACAAGTCCGTGAATTCAGAATATTCTTGTATGTTGTTATGAACAGATTAAGATTATGAAAATAGAGTATTTCGATCTTACTCATTGGATGAAATGTGAATTAAATATCGATCAGGGGAAGAACGCAGGAGGTGGGGTCCCATCATCTCATTTTCGCATCTATTTTCCTTCGCCCTTTATTTTCTCTGTATCTCTCTCTCTCTCTTCTTCTTCTTTTTCTTCTTCTTCTCCTTCTTCTTCTCTTATTCGTCACCACTTCTTTGGACGGGCATATGCCCTCTGGAGCTACGCGTATTTAATTGAATATCAGTCAAAATAATTGGCATTATGGGAAGTGGGAGAAAAGTCAAATGCAATATTCCTTGGCAGGTAAATGGGAGAACATACGTATTTACGTAGTCCCGACAGACGTAGCTTTTTTATTGGAAATCACTCATCACTATCGGCTAATTAAAGGAACAGTGAACCTCGCTTTATACTAGACCAGATCAAGTACTTGTACATCACATAATTATGTATGATGCATCATTCTGCTCGAACACTGCATCTATGCCTTCTCGTCACCCTGTGTTCCTGTTAGTCATGGGACCTAATTCAACATCATTTACTGCAATCTGTCATTGCTACTTCCAGGTCGGCGTCTTTATTATTAAGGTATGGTGAAAGCATAGGCTAGAGAGAGTGCCGTGGGCTAGTAAAAGAATATAGCAATAACTTTCTCTGAGATCAGGATTATGCTTGTTACTGATAGGTAATACCAAGGACTGTCACATGCTCATGCAATCTACGTTGTACTATTTTGAAATTGAATTTATCTTTCGGAAAATTGTGAGGAGACAAAATTGCCTGAATGGAAAATTGAATCGGTCTTCCTGCGATAAAATGAATTAGAAAAGGATCAACAAATGCATAGTGCTGATGATTTGTGTCATTCAAAATAATTATGGGCACATTGAAAGTCCCACGCTCCGATGCATCTACAATCATACATACCATAGTGCTCTCTTTGATCGGACCGAGACTCTCGATGTACAGACCTACTCGTACCTCTACTGGTGGACCTGGAGTATAGAAACACACACATTGAATGGATTCACAATCAATTTGCTCAGTGTAGTCTAATGTAAATCATCCCGGCTTTTTGTGAACTATGGAGGAAAAACTTAGACTCATTCATCAATAGAAAATAGATTTATAGGCTGGTGATAATACTGAATTAAATTTATTTATTGAATTTAATTTATGTATGTATTTACTGGTTGTTATAAAGACTCAATTGTAATAATGTAACAGCGTAAAGGGCAAACAGAAAGGCAGAGCTACACTCTAAGAAAAAAGGGTGCAAAAAAGGGTGCAAAATAAGAGTTTGCACCCTTTACATAAAAATGAACCCTATTGAAGGAAAAGGGGTTCAAAAAAGGGTGCAATATAAGATTTTGCACCCTTCCCACAAAAATGAACCCTAACAACCCAAAAAGGTGCAAAATAAAAGTTTGCATATTGCATGCATATTCATGATTACTTTCCACGTGTTCACATAAAAATACATTTATCATATGATTTGTTAAGCAAATTATGACAATGCACATCAATTTTGTGATTTGTATTTTCCTTCTGCAATCATTAACCAATAGATTATTTTGTCTGATCATGTTACAATTACATTCACGTTTTAGCAATATATATATTGATTATATGATTACTAACCAAGAAACATCATGCATGTTTAATATGTATATGTGTACGAGCAAATGTCATGAGTATTCCTCGATGATGGGTGCAGGATTGCACCTTTTAAAGGGTGCAGGATTGAACCCCTTAAGGTGCTGCTATTGCATCGGTTTGCACCCCTAAAGGAGCAGGATTGAACCATTAAGGGTACTAACATGTCTCCTAAAAGGTGCATTCTGGCACCCTCCTAAAGGGTGCAGGATTTAACCCCTAAAGGTGCTGCTATTGGTGCATCGGTTTGCACCCCTAAAGGTGCAGGATTGAACCATAAAGGGTACTAACATTTCCCCCAAAAGGTTCAATCTGGCACCCTTGTGAAGGGTGCAGGATTGCACCTTTAAAAAGGGTGCAGGATTTAACCCCTAAAGGTGCTGCTATTGTTGCATCGGTTTGAACCCCTAAAGGTGCATAGTTGCACCATTTTTTCTTAGTGTGTACAAGAAGTCAACATCATCTTCGTTTCACCAGACTTGGTACATCCTCCGATTCTTACAAATACAGCTTCTTTCCTCGCACCATGAAAGACTGGGATGAGCTTCCTACAAATATCATTGAGCTGCCCACATTGAAGCAGTTCAAGGAAGCCATCAGCTGCGAATAGTCACAGCATCATCATCATTTTTATCATTTTTTTCATTTTTACTTGCACCATAAACATGTATATAATTAGGCACAAATTCACACAAGCCGTCCACCGTCGGCAGAAGATCACCCTTGTCTAGATGCTGAACAGGCTTTGACAAGTAGCAAAGCCAAGGTAGAAATACCGATTATTCAGTACTATTTGACATCAACATTAATTTTTTTTCTTCTGTTATCAGTTTAACGATGACACAAAATACGCCAATGAGAAATAATCGGTAATGTGCCTTAGACAGTATCAAGTAATTCTTTTATCTTGAACTTTTAATAGTAGTTTGTTCTATGTCTCGTGCTCTTGGAATGTTGCATTTTCATGATGGTAAAATATTCCCATATCATGCTCTTTGAATGTTGCATTTTCATGATGGTTATATATTCCCATCTCATGATTTTTTTAATGTTGCATTTTTATCATGGTTATATATTCCCATCTCATGCTCTTTGAATGTTGCATTTTCATGATGGTTATATATTCCCATCTCATGATTTTTTAATGTTGGTCGTTGACCCTCAACTTATGGAAAATATTCCGCCACCCCTATAACAGATTGTGTGACGATATGTTCCTATCAATCGCCAGAGCAGACAATTTTGTATGAATGCTTTACCATCTATCCTAGTACTGAAATATCTATCCTATTTTGTACATCATTTTACAAATTATTCCTTTCGAACCTCCTTTTAAAGACATCTTTTTTTCCACATGTCACTCATGATAACATTGTTTTAAAATATATGATAGTCAGAAAAACATTTTTATCTTGCGGACAAGAAAGCGTGGCGGTAATTTGCTGTGGGTGTAATTATAATTATCAATTTAATTATTTTATATAACTTGTTGGTTTGGTTAGGCATATTTTGATGTACAGTAAAACATCGTTTTGTTTCCTAATCTTCATATCTTCTTCTTCTTCTTCTTTTTCTTCCTCTACTACTACTAATACTACTACTACTACTACTACTTAATCTTGTCATCGATGAAAATTGTTGAAACTGAAAACACGTAAAAATGTACTGCACTACGAATAACCCAAACGATTGTACATGATTTAAACCGTCAACTTTCAAACATTTTTTCCCCGCTAATTACTATGTGTAAGAACATGCCCTATTAAAAGTGCACATCATATAAGTAGGCTTGGAGATATGATCATGTCAAGGATTATGATCATTGGTTTGTGCATATAATATTATCTTGTCCTGGGCGACAAGAAAATCTGATGGACAAGGGGGTCCATTTATCGTTAACTTCGGAATGTCATGTCGTAGCCAACAATACATCATGATACATAGGCCTACCACATCACAGTTTTCTTTAATATTTATCAGCACATGTTATTCCCTATAAACAACATTCACTGATTTAATATGTTTAAATTATATCATGTAACCCAACTTAATCTGATCTATGGTGCAGTTTCATCTTCAGGACAATGTAAGGAGGAACAAAAAAGGATAAAATAATTATTGGGGAAAAGTTGGTATGGCACTTGGCAGTGAAAAGATCTTTGTCTTCTACTGCAAACCGACTTTGACAGACACCAGATCTAAATTCGTTTCGAATATTCGTTTGTAAAGGTAAATCTTGGTCTTAAATGATGAGGTCTGATTGATATGCGACTTAAAGAGTGGGAAAAACAACATATTCCTCCTCTCCGGCATCGAAGTTGATAAATGACTAACCTCTACCAAACAAGAGCTAGTGGTGATGGTGGATTCTAGACCACCGACACCAATTAAAGTCTATGGATCATGATGATGGTATAATTATTAGACCAGAGATTAGCGTAGGCCTAGTCGTGAACGTGTCGGTATGCAAGCATCTCCTTACACAATCTTGCAAGTTGATGCCATTGACGTTAGAGTGATATTATAGCACCTATAAACATGTCATTGAATCATTCTCTGAGTGATATAGGTGACTAGTGAGAGGCCGATATCTGTATCCAAAATACCTGTCACAATGGTAAAGGTCCCTGTTCTGACCTCAGATAATAACTTGAAACATAACGAAAACACCTACAAATATTTAATATGGACTTATTCCAAAGTGTTATTTATAGCTATTCCAAAACTGAAATGTCATAGTTTTCCTATCCCTTAGAAATGGTATAGCCATGGCCCTTTATAGAGAGGCCCGTCTTCTCTCCATAAATACTGAAACTTGCTTCTTATTTTCCATTTTGTTCTTTGTTTTTCAAATATTTTTTACACACTCTCGTGTTACCGCGGTTATTCTCATGACCCTTATAGTTTTGTTTTTGTTTGCTTCTTTGTTTCTCTGTCTGTCTCCTAGAGTTTTTTTTGTTTTGTTTAGGGTTCTTTGTTTGTTCCGTTATGTTCTTGTGTGTGTTTGTGCTGTTGTTCCTTTTTTTTCCTGGATGAGCTACTGATATCCAATAAAATATTTTCTACACCTGGAATCTAACATTGCAAATTCGAGCTCAGTATATTCTTGTATCATATATTCATTTCTATACATTTCTATTTATTTATTTCAATCATGGGCTGGATTCCATCCAATAACAAGAAAATAAATGGACCACATCGTATTCCTTCAAAGTTATTTCAAACTAGCTTGATAAAAATATCATATATAAGCAATTTCTTTTTGATTTTTGTTTAATAACTTATAATGTCAATGTTTATGCCATGATGTTTCCTCTGTCTTTTCTCTATTTTCTTTGTCTTCCCTTTTTTGTAATCTTGATTTTATGTAATTAAGTGTCCAAGTGTTATTTGTATATTTTGTGAGGATCATTTTCAACAAGCCAATTATGTGATTTTCATGATCCTCCCACTTGGGATATCTCATTATATGGGTTTGTATTTTGATGATTGTATTATATCTTTTATAACTTGACATGGAAATAGATGAATGAAAATTAAATGAAAACATCATGCTCATTACAGATGAAGTTGAGTTCTGGACATGCGATTGCATTGTGAAAGAAACGGTGTGGAATCTACCAGAAAACGTTTATCATCTAGCATATAAGAATTTGTGTGTATTACAAGGTTCTGGAATCATCAAAATTATAAGAAATTTGGCCAAGTCTTGATAAAGTTACAAACACTGTACACAGAAAGATGTATATGGGACTACACGAACACGTGGCGTAGAAATCCTACCCTAGATTTTTACGATGTTACATGACATATTTAGAATATGAAGGCATTTGAAGAGCCATGCTTATCAGGGAACATGTCTTATCTGGTGTTCTTCCACACTTCCACGCATAATAAGAATAATTACGCTCAAAAACTATTTTTCACCTCTTCCCAGAACTCAACCTTCTCTTAAGATACAAAGGCTTTCAAGACAGAATATTTGACGTGGGGAAAGCAAAGTAGATCACTCTAAATTCGTTAGAAACACGCACGCAAGCATACACCAATCCACACACAAAGCTATCATGTAGTGCTGGTAAATAGGTGTTGTCAAACTTCATGTTAGTATGCATGCGAATAGTGACCATTGAAAGCATTTTATATACTTAGCAAGATCGATCTAATCACAAAATGCCTCAAGCAAAATGCAATATTCATCTGCTTTTCGCTTCATTGCCTCTTTCATAAAGAAATAAAAAGCGGCGTGATTAGCGCTCATGATTGAAGAGAGTGTTAGGGGGAGAAGTGCGTTGTCATTTCTGTTTTCACTCTTTCGAGGGGTATATTATTTTCATGATCACATGATTGGAAATCACATACAGAATAGATTTGATTTATTGCCCTTAGAACTGACACAAAAACAACATCAATCACACCTTCGTGTGGCACCTTACACATTCATTTAGAATGTGTGTGGGTGTGCGTGTGTGTGCGCGTGCGTTTGTGTGTGTGTTTGTGTGTTTGATTCGTTCATTTCAAGTTAAATATGTAAGCTAGCCTATAAGCAATCGGTTGTAGTCCATTCTGCAATTTGTTCATCAGGGTTTTTAAAATCTGAATACACGAAAGATTACCAGTTATAAGTTCGCTGTGTAAATCGTGTATCAAAATAGATGTATAACTAACATTATATTGTAGCTTCACAAATGTTGTGAAAATTAGCAACTGTTATGACTCTATACAAAATGTTCAAAGCAAAACTACTTCGTATCTTGTCTTATATTCTGGTTCGGATGTCTTAGCACCTGCGTCAAATTCTCATTTTACCAAGTTTAGGAGGGAGTGTCAAATACCATTCTTCGTTTGCTATTTCATTCTGGAAAAAATCTTGCTCACTGTTTGTTCTTTTAATTACGTTTACTCTCCCTAGTCAGAATTGCATATTTACGCCTATTTCGACCGGCGTTCACGTTGTAACAAAATACCTTTCATGTTGTCTCAAAATGACACACATCAATATGTCACATATTCAACCCTAGTGAAGAAATGTCAGCTGTCTGCTGCTTGTCGTCACGACACGAGAGCACTAAGACATGGCACACTCCAATTACATGCTATAATGTTGATGTAATGTCGAGTACTAATAGGATGCTGTGCATAGTGTCGCCTCTTAAAGCTACTCTAACCATATTTTAATTATAAGATATGAGGTTGAAGGTGGGTTCATAGATTCCATTACCATATGAGTAAAGTGCATTTCTCTTCGGGGCGGTAGAGCTACCGACCCGAATGATTGACAATGAATTGAGTATTGAGTATGTCTTGTTTGATTGGGGTCTGACATATCTTAAGATTGAATATCATCAGCCAGTCTGATTCCCACTGCTACACGGAGTTAAGATGCTCTTGCAGATTTGTTTGGGGGAAGGGGCATCAGCTTGAGCGAAGTCTTGCGAAAGGAGGCTTTGGATAAAATTATCTTCTCTTGCTTTGTTCACGTGTTTGGTTTTAAAAAAAAAATTAATCGAAATGCAATTTCTCGTACATCATGGAAAAATATACTTGATTGTTAATTCTATATGATACAAGCTTTTCGTACCTTGATTAATTTTTTTTCATTTTAAACTGATTATCAAACATGCCCTGGACATGTTTCCATGTTATGTTATTTTATTTTATGTTAAGAAATGAAAATAAATTATATTAAATTAAATAAATTAACGTCTAAATTGTACAGACAGGGCACGTGTATGAAGTTGTTTTTTTAAATCGCAATTGATAGGGCTACCCTTTATAACGAAGACTGAAATAAATGAATGAATGAATCGATCAATATTTTATTAATACACGTAAGGAAGGGTGGCAACATTGCTTCATAGTACGACATTGTATTGATTACAATAACTTAAACTAAGGATCATAATCAATTTAATACAAGCCATATAGAGCTCATTCCCTACTGACCTAGCTTGATAAGTCAAAGAAACAATTTTTTTTTAAACCGAAGCGAAACATTCAATTCGTTACCGTCCCCCTCAATCCCAAACCACTTATTC
Organism: Strongylocentrotus droebachiensis; assembly: GCA_035222895.1. Lineage (NCBI taxonomy): Eukaryota > Metazoa > Echinodermata > Echinoidea > Camarodonta > Strongylocentrotidae > Strongylocentrotus > Strongylocentrotus droebachiensis. The sequence continues at coordinate 36,251 of JAVYIG010013455.1, forward strand.
AAAGGATATGCGTTTATACATATGAGTACGTTATTGGAGTTGGGGACATTTTTAAAACACGTTGGGCTTGCCCTATGGAAAACGTTGCTCATTAAGTAACTGAGCTTTTGTAATTGTAGTGTAGTTGCAAAATGGGATATCAGTTGTATGCATAATTACCTCCGACATTTGGACGTAACTTGTTGTTGTAAGAGTCAGCCAGTTGGTAACAACTGCATCTATAGGAATTGAAATGGAGATTATAAGTACATGTAATTGTATTGAAATGACATATCATTCATCCTTATCGATCTAAACAATCAACACAATAATCCTCCATAAAGAAAATGTGTATACCGTCAATGTAGTCATTGGCACACGAGGCTTAGGGATAGGGGCTGCAGCCTAAACAAATATAAAATTACCAATATTCGGGCAGTGAAATGTCTGAATGTGTAATTTTGATCTTATGATCGTGTATTCTGATGTCAAAGTTACATTTTTACCATACGAAAGTGTGACTTACACTTAAGAAAGCTGACAAGACGCATTAGCTCCTTTAATTTCCGAACCACATGTTTTCATAAACATTGAACCTTAAAACTTTTTTAAATGAAAATCGTACCATGATGACGATCTAAATCCAAACCTATCACTATTTCTCAAGCATAAACATACATTTATTATGTCTAAGTCTAATCTAATGGCATCCATGCTAAAGCCGAGGTAATAATTGCAGAGTGCCAGGATTATCAAGTCTGACAGACATGAGCGATATACAAGAACCCACTATCATCATTATTATTATATATATACACCCCTTTACATACATCCCCACATGCATACATTCAGCGTATCGTTAAAGGTCGGGTGAAATCCAAATATAAATTGATAAATATTGATGTGCAGGGTTGTATACAGTTCATGTTTTGTTATTCAAACATCTTGATATATTTACATTTATATATTTATCATATTATCTAATTTCAGCGGGTATTTTACGTGACTGGTGATATGTGTACAATGATGGTATTTAACTTATTATAACAAATTGATAAGAACCAATCAAGTAACGAGTAACAATATGAAAGTAATTCACTGATATCAATAGTTTGCCTTTAAAATCAGTAGATAATAAAACACACACTGGGTCTGTGCATGCCTAAACCCATGGACGAATGACTGTTAGTTGTTGATTTGTTAAAAAAATACTGTTGATCAGATTAGCTTGATTTCAGCATTACAGATCTATAGTTAGTCTGTGAAATGGCTGGCTGGCTGGCTGGCTGGTTGAATCGATGGATGGATGGATGGATGGATGGATGGATGGATGGATGGATACATTGGCACATTGGCATTAATATATTTGTCGGTAACTGGTGGCTAATTTTGTCGATAATCGGTGGCCTCTACATCCCCCCCCCCCTATACTGAAAAAGGTCCAGCGACGCCCCTGCTTGTACTAAGTTTAGGCTGATGGAAGTAATGTGGGTAAGCCCAAATTCATGTGCCTCTTTTAGTCTTAAATCCTTTAGAAGATCATTTTTGCCTCGCACTTCAGTGCTAATTGTTTAAAATGATCCAATTCAACTTGACTTTCGCACTTTCACAAAATCTTTTTTCAATCCACAGGATATAACCTTTAATTTTATTTTACTTTATTTCTGTTTCCACTCAAATATCCTTTGAAAATAACATTATATAAACCATACAGTATTAATATATATCATAGAACAAGTCTGTGAAACAAAATATTTTATATAACTTGATTTAACTTAGAGGGGAAAAAAGTGAAGCTAAGAAAAGCTAGGCTTGTTGAGCGTGATTCCTAGTATAAATTAGGTATAGACCATCGTCAGCGTGCCTCAAATCTTGCGCATGCCTGCTCCCAGCCCAGGGGTCTCAGTCATGTAGAAATATTGTAAGCATGCGTGACCACAGGTTTTCCAGATACCCTCTAAATGACTTCTGAATCTAAAATACACCCTGAATGAGGATTTCGCGTGTTTTCCCCCGAATTCACATCCTAAACGGGTTGTGTGAAAGGGGCTTAAGAGGGGAAAACAAAGAATTTCACTGGGAGAAATCGGAAGGCATGAGCAAGAAGACCAGATAGAATAAGAAATTAAATCCGTGCTTCGTCAGCATTTGCATAATGAAGTTTGTTTGTGCATAATTAAATTGTTTGCGCAGGCTGACGACTTAAAGACCCTTTCACACCCTTTCTGCGTAAAGTTGCGTAGTGTGGCGTACCGAGTACGCCGAAATTAGGCTGCGTATTCATGAACAAATGTTGCTCCGGCGTAGTCCCTGCGTAGGTTATATGCGTATGCTGGCGTACGTTGGCGTATGGTTACGTATCCTGTGCATAGGCACCGCGTACCTTCGGTGTATGCAATTGGCGTACTTACGCGTACGATTGCGTATAACAGGCGTAGGGTTGCATACGCTTACGTAGGCCAGGCGTTAAGGGTACGCAGGTAGGATCTAGGTCGCCTGTATACGCTTTTACTGCTTCATCGGACTGACGAAGGGTAGCGTACTATTGCGTAGGCATTACATACAGTAGCGTAGTGTTGGTTAGTGTTGCGTAGACTTGTGTAAAAAAGCGTACTTTCTGCGTCTACTGCGTCTACTGAAAGTATGCGACTGTTATTTATTGCCTAAAAGCCTCTGAGCTGATGGGGGCTCCGGCCCTGTACCCAACGCCAATTAGCAACCTGCCAGTGTAACAAAAAAGGTATTAAAATATGCTCAACTGACCGTAATTACATTGCAAGCATGAGGTTTGTCCATAAATGTATTTATATACGACAGAAGATTGCTGCAACGTGCTTGGGAGCTCTGTATAACCAGTCGCCTCCTTTCTGTGTGACAAATGTTGCTTTCTCAAGTGAGTCAGATGGAATCTTTAATAGTCAGCTGCCTCTTCAACGTGTCCTTGAAACGAAGAAAGGGTTGTCCAACTGACCCCTGGGTTTGCCTACATACAAACATATACGTACATTACATACATACAATCATTACATACATAAATTCATGCACACATTACATACATATTACATACATACATACATCATTGAAATTATGGTCTTTGGAAAACTTTAAGCGGACTGCAGCCCTGCAAGCCCTGATCCAACCGTACTTCAGTGGTCTTCTCTGCATACCTCTCGTTCTCTTATATTTATTTATCAGTTACAAAAAAAGAGTTTTACAAAAAAGAGCTGCACGTATTGTCGTAGGGAACTTTGATTATGATGTAAATAGCTTGAATATAATGAATTCATTAAAATGGCAATCCATTGATACTAGACGGGACTATTTTTTATCATGTATAATGTACAACTGTATTCATGGAAAAGCCCCAGTACGATTACCGGTATGCAATGAAGTGGAAATGGTTTTTGACAGACATGGTTTTAACACTAGACTTGCCAATACGCTGAATGTTGTTTTACCTTAGAAGCCTAATCTTGAATATTTTAATAATTTGTTTAGATACGCTGGTGGTAAAATCTGGAATAGTTTACCTTCCGTTTTTCAAAATGCTAAATCTATCGATGTTTTTAAACGTATGGACAAGGACAAATTGTTCAAACCTGTGTGATACAATGCCGATTCAGTTACTACTCTTGACATGGCTTATTTCTCTCTCTCTCTCTCTCTCCCTCTCTCTCAATTTCTCTCTCCCCTCTTTCTTTCTTTCTCTCTTTCCTCCTTTACTTTCTACCAATTTCCTTACATCTTTTCTCCTCTTCTAATTGTTGGTGATATTTAAATGCCCTTTATTAAAGTGATTTGATTTTTTTTCCGCTGTTCATTTCAATTATTACATTGTCGTTTTTGCTTTTTGTTTAGTGCTTTTTACTACTTTTAATGCGTATTATTCTTATTTTTTAGTTTTATACTGTTCTTACCTTTGCTTGTAAGCTTTGGTGATATTCATTATTTATATTTCCGTGTACTACATTTTTATCCTGTTTAGGACCATGATGTAAAACAGATTATGTATCTACAATGTATATCTGAATCTTGTTATCCTGAATAAATATATTTCAATAAATAAATAAATAGTTACATAATGTGTATACAAATTATATGAGGATTTCAAACCTATATGAAGACTGAAATCTAACATCTGTTGATGCAAGCTCATCCCTTGAGCTGGATCCGTGGACTAATTACCTGAAACATTAATAACATTCATAGACCCCTTATGGTACCAGTGTAACGTATTTATTTGTATATTGCTGCAAATTACAAATTGCTGTCTTGTATGTTCTATAAACACAATTTATAAACTCACTATCTCTCCTCCTTCCTTCAATTTAAGCATGCACCTAATTTAAGTGAGGTATTATACCAGGCGCGGATCCAGGATTCCTTAGGGGAGGGGGCCCAAATTTGAAATTATGGGTCCCAAAAAAAATCGCAGCGAGTCAGCCAGCCACTGAATAAGCGGGGGGGGGGGGGGGTAAGGTCATCTTTTTTAGGTCATCTATAAGGAATTTGTTTTATTTTTTATTATTTATTTTTTAATAAAAAAAAAAAGGGGGGGGGTTTTCCCCAAAAAACATACACAAAACATACACATAACAAAAACTCAAGGTGTCCTCGTCTGAATTCAGTTTCCCCTCCTCCCGCGCGAGGCGCGGAAGCTTTTACGCTTAATTAAATCATTACAGAAAAAAGACGATTCGTAATTGTACCGTTCTCGACTCTTAATCCTTGTCTAAATTCAGTTCCCCCACCTCCTGCGCGAAGCGCGGAAGCTTTGACATTTCATTTAATTATTAGAGAAACAAGACGATTCATTGTACCATTCTCGTCTCTTATTCCTCGTCTGAATTCAGTTTTCCCCTCCTCCCCCCCCCCCCCCCCTCCCCCCGCGCGAAGCGCGGAAGCTTTTACGTTTCATTAAATCATTAGAGAAAGAAGACGATTCGTTGTACCGTTCTCGACTCTTAATCCTTGTCTAAATTCAGTTCCCACACCTCCTGCGCGAAGCGCGGAAGCTTTGACATTTCATTTCATTATTAGAGAAACAAGACGATTCGTTGTACCGTTCTCGACTCTTATTCCTCGTCTGAATTCAGTTTACCCCTCTCGTGCGAAGCTCGGAAGCTTTTACGTTTCATTAAATTATTAGAGAAAGAAGACGACTCGTATTACCATTCTCGACTCTTAACGCTTGTCTCAATTCAGTTCCCCCCCCCCCCTCCCACGCGAAGCGCGAAAGCTTTAACGTTTCATTAAAATTATTTAAGAAAGAAGACGATTCGCTGTAACGTTCTCGTCTCTTAATCAATGGCTCAGTTCAGTCCCCCCCCCCCCCTCCTGCGCGAAGGCTTTGACATTTTATTAAATTATTAGAGAAAGAAGACGATCGTTGTACCGTTTTCGACTCATGATACAGTAACTTCTACTGTGAATCCGCTGGTTAAGGTGATCCCATCTTACATCTTCTGATGGAAATATCAAAATTCGCAAACCGATGGTGTAGAAAAATTGACGCCCTTACACTAGTCTCATAGTGCTGACACTGTTACGCAAAACGATCGTTTGTGCCTGGAAACTACCCTTACACGACTACATCTGCATCCAAAGAAAACACATAATAATGCACATCTCAATAGGCCATTTTCGTAATGTGGTAAAATTCAATGCACAAATCTTGGTTGAGTGCCTCGTTGCATATTATTTCATTCACCTGTTTCGAAAGCGAATTGCATACATTACGTGTTGTTAGGTAGGACAATCCACAATATTTGTCCTATACCCAGCAACAATTAAAACAATAACTAATTGATTCAATAATGCATGCACCCCACCCCCTTTCCCCCTCCCCCTCTCTCTCTCTCTCTCTCTCTCTCTCTCTCTCTTAATATATGCTTTCTACTTGTATTCAATAATCACTTTCAGAGTGCCTTTACTAACTAATCAATAAATATCACATGCACCGTACGCTCATTCTTTTTTTTTTTATTCTTTTTTTACAAACGTCTGATTTTTAATAACAATATTGTTCAGATAGGACCTCTGATTTTGAACAATACACTGAAGTTAATTTGTATATCCATTATTAAATAGACAAAAGCGCGAAGGTCTATGTATACAATGGTGTGTGAACACCCCATTTCGCGAAACTTGGGTACCTCATAGTTGCTTAGGTATAGAATTGCCAATTGAAGTGTATAGATTGATCTGAGTATAGAGGTCCTAATTCGTAGCAGTATTAGTCGTAGAAAGAAGTAGTAGAAAGATATGACTTTTTTTGGTAAAAGATTTCTTTTAAATAATATTCTACAAGGTGTCAACCAATCTATGAAAAAAAGCATTGGAAAGATTTGTGAGTTAATAAATCTCGTATTAGTCCGAAGTTTGCACATTGCAGAGTGAATTGACGTCTTTTTCAAATTAAATTATTTGATTTTTTTTTTCTTCTCGAATATTGTTATTTAAATAATGTTTTGGACAATTTATTTAATTTATTCACTAGTTTAAAATCAATGCCACAAAATCTATATGTATCTTCAGTCAGTGGCATATCTATACGGGATATAGGCACTTGAAGGTCACAAACACAAAAGAGACAAGAGAAAGAGTATGAAATGGAGGGGGAATCATGATTTGGAGGGTGAACCACATTATAAATAGAGTTTTTTTAGGGTTTTAATTGCCAAATTTCTACTGCTGTGTTTGTTTGAGTTTGGTTTGGTTTTATTTATGATAATTCTAGAGAATTATAATCAAAATGAAGAGCGAGAGGTCGCCTGCTTCAGATCTACCGTTGATCAAGTTGATCTGTTCTTCCTCCCTCGCGGCTTTGTCTGTTTGCTCCCTCGCACATTTTGCTTTAGGATCTTGCAATATAGTTTATGAAGATTTGAATTTGAAAGAAAATAACATTCACATTGCATTTCTCCCTTTTTTATAAGTTTCATCAGCCTCTTGTTAAATATTGTAATCTCAATAAGTTGATACACTACAGTGCATATATAAAATTGTGTTTGCAAGGTTTCAACATTAAGACATTTTGAATTTTGGTTACCATATTAAATTCATCGATTATATATTTCTTTTGAATTTTCGTTACTCTTGGGCCCCATTAAATTTTGAGGAATAAGGGGACAGAAGTCACTAAACAATGTCTAAAATTTGAAATTCTATGACTCGATTGGAGTGCTTCCTCCGAAAATGTCGATATTTTTTTTTTTTAGAAATGACCACCAAAAAAAACTGCTCGGTCATTTTGCTGTCTTGCTTAATTGGCAGGGGCATAATTTCATTGTTTGTCCCCGGCCGGGCAACATATATAATCCCTATGCGCATTGCACCTGCGATTCCAGAATACCGATAAATCACTGATTTGTATATTTGTTTTTGTATTGGATTGTAGCCTAGATTAAGCAGAAAATAAGGAGAATCTTATTACAAATTAAAAGGCGCTGGATAACTGCCAAAATAACTGGATTCTCTGACACTGGACGAGAAATGGATTAATGACACCGATAAGCTAAAGATTGTCGGAAGTGTGGTGGGTTGGGGGTTGGCGTAGTATTTTATTTGTTGTGGTATTAAAGGTAATACAAAGTTTTGGGAAATTTCGAAAATTGGGTGGATAGTGATTCTTTACAATTTTGATATATTTGGAGGCCCCTGTGGATGTATTAAGGGCACTAACCAATACAGCCCCTAAAACACTTCTGCTTTTGAGAAAAATTGAATATAAAAATTTACCGGTGCTCCCGGTAAATTTTGATAAATTTCAAATAGCGCCTACGGCCGTCCAATGGTAGCTGCGACCATGAAAATCACAGAATATGTAGTTCTGATATATAATTTCCAAACGGGAATAGCAAATCGGTCGATTTCAGTCAAGAAACATTGTTTTATAGCTTAATTAATATCTTGATCTTGAGAGGGAGCTATACAACATAAAGAGTTTATTATTGACAATTTCATAACTTTAGACTCGATTTCAACCGCGACAACGATCACTGAATATTGCAGGCTCACATATGCTTCCAATAATTCATTTGAACCAAATTCGTGACCCCATACCAAAACTTTGTATTACCTTTAAGGCAGTAGTAACGTGACATGTTTTATTAACTTTAAACTAAATGTTCTGTAATTTGTTACAATGTGAAACTGCCATTCATGAAAGATGCATTAAAATGCCATTTATCCATCCATCCATCCATCCACAACGACCCCCAAAAAATTATCATTGCAGTTTTATAAAGGGAGATAGAATTCTTTTTTTTCTCCAATTATAACGGAACATAATTATATTTACAAAGAATTTCAACAACTGAGGGTTTTTTGTGGACTATATTATGATATGGAACTAAAATATCATCCATAGAGATCAAAAAGTTTTCGCAATTACATTTCCTTATAATGACGTTTCTTTATACGATGTTGTTTTCTAGTCTGTACGCTCCTATCACTGCTAGCAAGAGAAATTATCACGATTTAAAAAGAGATTTAAAAAAAATATTGTTTAAAGCTTTCTTTCGTTATCATGTCGTAAAGTGAAACGTATTTTCGGTAAAATTGCAACGCCCCTTTTGGATGTTTGAATTTTGTATCAAAAATAAAAAAGATAAGATCATTCGTGAAATGGACCGATAAGTCTTGAGATGAAATTAGATAAGTAAAAGCTTATAAAAAGATTAGCCACATACGCAAGTGTTCTCATGGCCTAATGTCTTATGAGTTTACCATATGAAACTAAATGAAGATAACATACCTTGTAACGTAGCAAGCTACAGCCAATGAAATGACACGGAGTATCTGAAGAAGCGACATGATTACGAACAGGAGGCATGTAAAGCAACTCGTCCAAGACTCTTTGCACAAGGTATGTTCATGCGTTTATAGTGAACGGATTGAAGTGTGTAGCTTGTTGTCACTCTTATCGATATCTGAGTACCATGCTTATTCAAAAGCTAACTCCACAGGGCGCCACACGGCGGGCCATACGGCCGCTGGTGTCAAGAGACGCGTGTGTTTGTACATCAATTGGGTTCTTACATTTTGTAGAGTGTGAAACACGCTTTGGTTTCACACTGATATAGGAAAAGTAGGAGGGACCGAGGGAGTAAAGGCGACCCTGGAGATAGAAAGTATGGGATGACAGAGCAAAGAGGCATACACTTGGGATAGAGACAAACAGAGATGTAGTGTAGAGTGTTGCATGTTGTGTTCATTTATTATCAAAATATCCAAATCAATGCTCCATTGATTAAATTATTATATACATGTCTCACATTAGTATCCAAAATATGTACATGTGCCCCCGCCCCCGTTTCTGATCCTTGTGAGATTACATTGTCCAGCAGAACACTTTTAAAAATTGCCTTTTAATTATTGATTTGTTCATTTCTCTACCATACGTGGGATAGAACGTAGGCTCCTGATCAGTTTTCATAGGGTTCCACTTAGATAGCGTGTAGCGACAGAAGGAAAACCAATTGGAGGCATAATGAATGAGGTTGGGGTTGGAGGCTTGAACTATAATTGCTATTGTTTGTCAGTCATTATTTACACATTTTTTTTTCTCTTGGCCCAGCGCTCTTTTTTTTAAATGTCTTTTATACTTTTATAATTTGATTTTCATTTCATGTCATCTTACTTTACACTCCATTTTCAGATACTGACAATCTAATGACCTTAATTCGCTAACTTTAAAGGCGCTATACATAACAAGAACCGCTTTGCCCCCTCCGCACCACATGTTACAATTAGTTAGTCTCAGGTCATAAGCGCTTTGCAGACTGAAGTATACAATCTTGTGACAATAATATTCAGCTTTTAGATAGCGCTTAATACTTCTCGGACGTTTTTAAGCGCTTTACAGATAAACTATTACTCCAGTCATTGGATTCAGTGCTTGCCCAGGGGCGGATCCAGCCGGCAGCAGGGGAGGGGGCCAAAGAGGGGGCCTAATTCGTGAGAAAATATTTAGCGGCGAAATAGCCAGCCGGTGAATAAGCGGGGGGGGGGGGGTAAGGAGCACTAGTTTTTTGCTACCGAAAATTTGAAAATCGCGCGGGCCGATAATTCGCTCATTGGGGGGTGGGGAGCGGGGGTGGGAGTGAGCACTAATTTATTTATTTTTATTTTGTTTGGCCCTCAAAAAATTGAAAATCCCCCCCCCCCCCCCCCCCTTGAGCGCCAGGGGAGGGAGCCCATCTCCCTGGATCCGCCACTGGCCCTCACACCCAGCTGTGTGCACAATCTCCACTTCCGTGGGAGCATTTCAGCCAGACGTGACTTGACGCTCAGAAACTGTTTGACCAACAATGACGGTCGCATCATACAGGGTACCTATTTTAACACCTGGGAGGAGAGTAGCGAGTGTACGTTAATATATTGCCAAAGGATATTAGTGCCGTGTTATCAGATTCAGGCCAGTTCTGGAGGGTGTTTTACAAAGATCCTAAGTCAAACTTAACTCTAAGTTAGACTTTAACATTGTGGAGAGCCATTTGTAGCGATAAGATAAAATATATTCAAAAGCAAAAATTCAAGTAATAGAAATTATGAATGATTTAAATCAACATTTTATGCCTTTTAAAATAACTTTTACCAAATATTTTCAAAGATGCTAACAGCTAACGGCTTACCATAATTGTTAAGTCCAACTTTGAGATAAGTTCAACTGTGAAACACCCCCTGGAGTACTTAATTCTTGTGAGGGGGAAAGTTATGATTGAAGAAGAAAAAATATATTATGTAAACAAAAAAGGACAGAATCTGGACTAGATACAGGATTTCCCTCACACTTCGTGAACACATTTTTCACTCCCCAGGGAGCATTTCGGCAGGTGACATTTTAAAGGACGCTCACTATATACTGCAATGACAGTCGTATCCTAGCGGGATACCATTTCACTGCTCCTTGTCACGTACCACATTTCTCACTGCTAGACAGGCTCCACAAATCTATGAGCAGCAGGGATGTCTTTTTCTTCTTCTTCTTTTTCATCTTCTTCTTCTTCTTCTTCTTTTTCTTCTTCTCCTTATTCTTCTTCTTTTTCTCTTTCT
>JAVYIG010013456.1:0-47279 GCA_035222895.1 Strongylocentrotus droebachiensis
AAATGTGAAAATATCACTTGTTAAGTGGGCTAAATGATCAGTGCAATTTGTCTGATTTAAAAAATATTTAAGTTAATAAACGAACAAAAAAAAGAGGTAAAAAATGAATTGAGTGAAATGGGGTCATTATTTTTGCCTTTTAACTGAACTGAATTTTTTTTTTAAATGTACTTTCCATCCTGGTGACAGTGAAGTTTGTGGCCCCAACTAAGTCAACCATTTAAAAGTCTCCCCCCCCCCCCCCCCCACACACCTCCCCAACTCTGACCTTTGTTCTACATTTATCCGGCCCAATTAGGATTCTGTCGATATAGTAACGCATGCGCATTGTCTTTTTTTCATTGCGATAATATGCTAATAAGTGGAAAAGAGCTCATGAATATTCAAAATTTTAATTTAAATATTTTGCGCGCTGCGCGCAGTCCAAAATCCCCATTTCGCTGGTGCACTAAAAATTTGTCGTCTTCATAGGCTAATACACGATAAGTGGAAGCAGCGCGCACTTTTTGACCCTCCAAATCTCCCCATGGCTAGACGGATGCAGAAGCGGAGTTGCACCCCCCTGATAGTAACGTAAAAACGCCCCCCCTGACCTGCCAGTGACACAAATGCGGCATCAAAATATTTGTGCTTCTCTGACCGTAATTAAATGCCTAAAACCCCTGACCCCCCCCCCCCCCCCCCCCACACCAATTTACGCTCGCTACCCTCTACCTGACCGTAAATACTTTAGCCCCCACTTTGATAAACGTTCCGCGGGGCCTGTGTATATAATAATTATATACGCATACAACACTAATCTTTATGATGTCTTTAACGTGACATATCTTCTTCTCCCCTTGCAAACGAGAAAGAAAACAAGCCATTAAAAGGGATTAAGCGACAAATAATGATTGTGATTCAAATTGATGCGAATATTTGTTTGAATAAGCACTGCTATTCACCCGAATCTTCTTTTTAAAAACAACTTTTACAAATCTCAGCCATGCTTACTGAGTTGAGACGTTCCATTCAATGTAAAATACTCATCAAAGAATACACTTCTCCTAATCTGAAAGTGATCTTACAACACAGTGGCAGAATTGCATGGCTGAGATTTGTAAAAGTCGTTTTTACAAAGAAGATTCTGGTGAAAAGCATTGCTTATTCAAAAACAAATCCTTGCATCAATTTGAATCACAATGATTATTTGTCGCATGATCCTTTTATTAAATAACCTTGTTTTCTTTTTGTTTGCAGGGGGAGAAGAAGCTATGTCACGTTAAGAAATCATAAAGATCAGTTTTATTATGCGTATATACATTATGATACCAGAACAAAATGTTGATTATCAGAATGTCATTTTAGAATACCTCTATACAAATACCACATTGTCTTTAGCCCGTATCAGTAGTAGTATGAGCCAATATAAAGCTATTATTCTTTATTCAGTTCAGTATAATGCTTTTCCTCAAAATAGTTTCGTTATTTTTTTAGGGTTGAGACGCTAAGAAACGGTTTCAAATGTACATTCCACAAACCCTGAACCATTGCAAAATGATGGTGGTTCTCTCTCTCTCTCTCTCTTCATTTTAATCATGCATTATCAACTACATATACAGCAGCGACCAAAAACTTAGGGTTATCTGAGATAGGTGAAAGTAAGAGTTAAAAAGAAAGTCATGCTAAAACGGCGCTTCACCCCCCCCTGAAAAAGCATCCCCCCCGCTTTGATATTCACCGCCCCCCCCCCTCCTGCCGCCGGCTGGATTCGTCCCTGATTTTTGACCCCCGTAAGTGATGTTTTCCTGGCATCTACTTACATGCGAAGCATCGTCCACGAGCCGCATAGCGGCGAGGCGATTTTTTTGTTGTTGTTGCTATTTTGAATCCCCGTATTGTTTTCCTTGCATCTACTAACATCTTACTGTGTGGGTCGATCTGGACACATAATGGCGTTTTTCTATGCACATCACATTTTCACTTGGCAGCCCAAGGGGCCGGGGAGGGGGAAGGAGGGGGTTCAACTCCCTAACCCCCCCGTAAATCTGCCCATATTACCATATCATTCCACGACATCTTGGTCTTCCTCTTCTTAACCCCCCCCCGTATATCTGCCCATGTTACCTTATCATTCCACGACATCTTGGTCTTCCTCTTCTTAACCCCCCCCCCCCCGTAGATCTGCCCATGTTACCATTATCATTCCACGACATCTTGGTCTTTCTCTTCTTCTCAATAGGGACTTTTAGATTTGCGTGGACGTGGACGTGTTACGTACTTTTAAGGCACTGGCAGTCACATGTGACCGGGCATGTGACGTCCTTTTAAGCACTGGCAGTGCCTTAAAAGGAGGTCACACGTTGCAGTCCACGTTCTCATCGTGCAAATCTAAAAGTCCCTTATATTGATTTACTGGTCGAGGTTCATTATTTGCTGGTCATTTGAAATCACCAGATTTCAGCGGGTTTCCGCTTTTCACAACGAAAAAATTCTCCATGACCATGTTTCTGCCCCGCCCCCCCCCCCTCTCAGTGTTATTTAGGGTACGCATAATTATGCTCGTTCCCTCTTTTTGAAAGCACCCCCTATCTGAGGACTGCCAACATTTTCGAACCCCCCTTTCGCGGGCTTTTCGCGGCCTTTTCCTGCCTTGGAGACCCCCCTAAATCAGGAAAAATGCTCAATGTACCCCCCCTATATTCGGAATAATTTCTCAGGAGTCCAAGGAGATGAGAGAAAAAAAGAAAAAACACCCCCTTTTTAAAGAAATCTCCGGGTGAAAAGTTAAATACACCCCTTTTTTTTTACAATTCTCGGGCCGGACTTTGTCGCACGAAAAGTACCCCTTTACCGGACATTTTGGCAACACGCATGCGGTCATTCTGACCCCTGAGTGGGGGGGCCGGGGTTTCTGCCCTTGCGCGATCGCCTCCATAGCTCCAGCAGACATGGCGCGGCAGCGTCCACACGTACCGTTACTAACGGCACAGCTAGTAGGCCTATAACCACTGCTGACGGCGGCACTGCACTGCGAGCTGAATCGGTAATAATAGGCCTACTCATAGAACGAGAAATCTTGCACGCTAATCTAAGTCCCATTTCATTGGTTTGAGGTTTGTAAATTGAAACTCAATATTGTGTTAAAGTTATAACAGAAAAGATAATCTTTATTTTATAATTCCACGGGGGCGATTTTGAATTTTGCAATCGCCCCCGTGAGCAACCTGACGGGGGCGATTATGCAGCTCACGGGGGCGAATCGCCCACCGCCCCCGTGTATTTTGAGCGCTGAGACTAAGTGATATTATCGATCATCTTACCAGTATTAAATTCCATTTTCCTAGATAAACCCGGGTAACCTCGGTCTTTCGATACACAAAAGAGGATTAATAAAATTGGCGCATGGTTTAATGCTGTTGGCACTCGGTTTAATGGTGTTGGTTTGTTTGAGACTTTATAGCCTTGGTATGGTTTCATTAATGAGATATATCTCGGATCAAATCATATACTGAGTGATGTAATCGAACATTATAGTATTACAAATTTCATTTTCCTAAATATACCCGGGAAACCTCGGTCTTTCGACACACAAAAGAAGATTACTAAATTTGGGGCATGGTTTAATGGGTTGGCACTCGGTTTAATGGTGACGGTTCGTTTTAGACTAGAATGCCTTTGCATTTTTTTATTAATGAAATATCGAATCAAATGAGACTAAGTGATATTATCGAGCATCTTACCAGTATTAAATTTCCATTTTCCTAGATAAACCCGGGAAACCTCGGTCTTTCGATACACAAAAGAAGATTACTAAATTTGGCGCATGGTTTAATGGTGTTGGCACTTGGTTTAATGGTGTTGGTTTGTTTGAGACTTTATAGCCTTAGTATGGTTTCATTAATGAGAAATATCTCGGATCAAATCGTATACTGAGTGATGTAATCGAACATTATAGTATCAAATTTCCAATTCCCTAAATAAACCAGTGAAACCTCGGTCTTTCGATACACAAAAGAAGATTACTAAATTTGGCGCATGGTTTAATGGTGTTGGCACTCGGTTTAATGGTGTTGGTTTGTTTGAGACTTTATAGCCTTAGTATGGTTTCATTAATGAGAAATATCTCGGATCAAATCGTATACTGAGTGATGTAATCGAACATTATAGTATCAAATTTCCAATTCCCTAAATAAAACAGTGAAACCTCGGTCTTTCGATACACAAAAGAAGATTACTAAATTTGGCGCATGGTTTAATGGTGTTGGCACTCGGTTTAATGGTGTTGGTTTGTTTGAGACTTTATAGCCTTAGTATGGTTTCATTAATGAGAAATATCTCGGATCAAATCGTATACTGAGTGATGTAATCGAACATTATAGTATCAAATTTCCAATTCCCTAAATAAAACAGTGAAACCTCGGTCTTTCGATACACAAAAGAAGATTACTAAATTTGGCGCATGGTTTAATGGTGTTGGCACTTGGTTTAATGGTGTTGGTTTGTTTGAGACTTTATAGCCTTAGTATGGTTTCATTAATGAGAAATATCTCGGATCAAATCGTATACTGAGTGATGTAATCGAACATTATAGTATCAAATTTCCAATTCCCTAAATAAACCAGTGAAACCTCGGTCTTTCGATACACAAAAGAAGATTACTAAATTTGGCGCATGGTTTAATGGTGTTGGCACTCGGTTTAATGGTGTTGGTTTGTTTGAGACTTTATAGCCTTAGTATGGTTTCATTAATGAGAAATATCTCGGATCAAATCGTATACTGAGTGATGTAATCGAACATTATAGTATCAAATTTCCAATTCCCTAAATAAAACAGTGAAACCTCGGTCTTTCGATACACAAAAGAAGATTACTAAATTTGGCGCATGGTTTAATGTTGTTGGCACTTGGTTTAATGGTGTTGGTTTGTTTGAGACTTTATAGCCTTAGTATGGTTTCATTAATGAGAAATATCTCGGATCAAATCGTATACTGAGTGATGTAATCGAACATTATAGTATCAAATTTCCAATTCCCTAAATAAACCAGTGAAACCTCGGTCTTTCGATACACAAAAGAAGATTACTAAATTTGGCGCATGGTTTAATGGTGTTGGCACTCGGTTTAATGGTGTTGGTTTGTTTGAGACTTTATAGCCTTAGTATGGTTTCATTAATGAGAAATATCTCGGATCAAATCGTATACTGAGTGATGTAATCGAACATTATAGTATCAAATTTCCAATTCCCTAAATAAAACAGTGAAACCTCGGTCTTTCGACACACACAAGAAGATTACTAAATTTGGGGCATGGTTTAATGTGTTGGCACTCGGTTTAATGGTGACGGTTCGTTTGAGACTAGAATGCCTTTGCATTGTTTCATTAATGAAATATATATCGAATCAAATGAGACTAAGTGATATTTTCGAGCATCTTACCAGTATTAAATTTCCATTTTCCTAGATAAACCCGGGAAACCTCGGTCTTTCGATACACAAAAGAAGATTACTAAATTTGGCGCATGGTTTAATGGTGTTGGCACTTGGTTTAATGGTGTTGGTTTGTTTGAGACTTTATAGCCTTAGTATGGTTTCATTAATGAGAAATATCTCGGATCAAATCGTATACTGAGTGATGTAATCGAACATTATAGTATCAAATTTCCAATTCCCTAAATAAACCAGTGAAACCTCGGTCTTTCGATACACAAAAGAAGATTACAAAATTTGGCGCATGGTTTAATGGTGTTGGCACTCGGTTTAATGGTGTTGGTTTGTTTGAGACTTTATAGCCTTAGTATGGTTTCATTAATGAGATATATCTCGGATCAAATCATATACTGAGTGATGTATTCGAACATTATAGTATTACAATTTTCATTTTCCTAAATAAACCCGGAAAAACCTCGGTATTTCGATACCCAAAAGAAGATCACTAAATAATTTGGGGGCATGGTTTAATGGTGTTGGCACTCGGTTTAATGGTGTAGGTGTGTTTGAGACTATATAGCCTTTACATGGTTTCATTAATGAGATAAATATCGAATCATACCATAATCATACCATGTAATCGAGCAACTTACCAGTATTAAAATACATGAAACACCTATTATTTTACTTAATACTGTGGCTGTCAACTATCGAACTATTTAAGCAACATGCAAGTAATATTTGGTAGTGGGTATGTAGGTATAGGAACTGCATTGAACTGCTGGGTGCACATGTTTTCTTTTTTTTCATTTATCTACAATATCATCTTTTGAAAGTTCCTTTAAAAGTATGTAGCCTTGAAAGAATAATCTATTATGAAAAAATTAACTATATGTTATTACAAAAATAGCTAGATTAGGGAGTGTAGTTGCTTTCAATTCTCTGTTCGTACTTGGCTTCATGGAGTAATTCGTCCTTTAAATAGTGATTCTCTTCATTCCGCAGCAAAGTACATGTACAATGTAGGTATACTTACGAACGTACTCGTACGTGTACTATGTGTATATGACAGAGTACGCACGCCGCACGTCTGTGACGTAGGGAATAATGAATATTCATGACTCCACTAAAGCTCGTGCCAATATATGCTACCGCAAATTACATACCACCGGGGCGCGTAATTTTTGCAGCGTGTAACCTTTAGTGCAAAAATATTAAGTATATGGTCAGAAAAAAGCTTTTGTTCAGATGTTTGCTATTTACAAATCTTATAAAATGTATTATATTATAGAAGATTCTTCCACATGGAAGTTGTTTTTGTTTTTGCACTGACATGGACAATGAATCAGTTAAAATTCTCTAATTGTTTTTAATCCGTATATTTCTAGTAAGATTTATATTTATTCACTTGTTTATTCATTCATCAATATCACATATTTACACAGAGTAGCCTTTTCAGCTAACAAACAATTGCACACAAATAACTTTAATATAATTCATAGAACACATGAAGAAAATTTTTCAATTGGTAAAAAGTATATACATTGGGTGATTAATTAAAATTAGACTGAAATCTAATTTGAAGAGTGGTTTATTGAAAATAAATGTTTCTCCCTCACATTTTTTCTTCAATGTTTAAAAAGACATTTCATACAAAATAATTACACTTTGTATTTTGTGTGTGTAAATACTTAGTAAGGTAAGCATTCAGCTTGAAGGGCAATCTAACCCCCTTACAAATTGAAAGGGTGAAGAAAAAAAGATCTTTGAAATGGAGTGATTAAAATGTAAACTATACATGAGCTTACCAGTGACGACGAGGAGGAAGTAAAATTATGCCATTGGTTACAAACTTATGTATGACGAATTGCCAAAACAACAACCTTAGACCAATCCTTTAGAATATTGGATGATCATATAAAGAAAGTTATAAAAAAAACATTTGGGGATGCGCAAAAACCGTGGAGACTTACTCTTTACTCGTTTTATTACATGAGCCCTACCTTTTAATTTGATTTTGAACAAAAATGTATTGAAGTTTGTGGGTCTTGTTAATCTTTAGAGTCAGTTGTGGGTATCCAATACAGCACAGCTATAGTAAACCACACCTACATATATCAAAACATCTTAATGCGTAACCAAACTTAAAGCAAATATTGTAGGTGCCACTTGTTCCCCCCCCCCGATCCGCCAGCGTCTTATTTTTTCGTATCACAGCGAGCCCAGATTCCAGTATGAACTCATGTTCATGCATAACAAGGTACGAAAGCTTGCAAAGAGGCCACAAACAAATAGACTTTGATTATTTATTGCTTTTCCTCACTATTTATAAAGGCAAAAAACTGAATAAATACTGATATTTAAACCCTCAAGTCAACTCCAAAGTTCTATCAGTATAATGCTGTCCTTACGTTTGAGCTAACGATGAGTTGATGAAACCTTGATTTGTATAATTACTATCACCCTATTAACAACCCTACCGGATTCGATGTGCGCATGCGCTGGTTTCCTTCGCGATTGCTCATGCACAGGTTTCCTTCGCGAGATCAATCTGGGCTCGCTATGGTATGCAAAATTAGACGCGATCCGCCACTGCCTAGACAAGCTCGTGGTTGTGAAAAAATCATCACACCAATTTTTTCCCTAAACGAACTTGAACTTGCGAAAATTCGAGATTTAATATGAGAGTATATAATGTAGTCATTCAATCCTTATCATTCTCGTTCAAACGTCAGTGTAGTCTGTAGACAAAGACTCTAATTTTACACTTAATTACAATTCCATAAAGTCTTGAGCAAAGCCTAACTCTGTCGGTCTCTGGTCGCGAGTTAGGAGCAGATAATGTACATAGCCTATGGAGTGTAGTACACCATGTATAATCTCACAGTTCAGACATTCTGTCACGACGACAAGGGTTTGTGTCTGTCAACTAACATCAGTTACCCTGGAGACACGTGTAGGTGAAGTTGAGATACTTGAACGTCCCACCACAGGGGTCTCCGAATCTATTGTTAATCTCGAAGTTGCATGCTGCACCCAAGGGTTGAATTGGTAAATGTCCGCGGCGACATCCAGGAAACAGCTGGTATACTCCATCGTCTCTGGACGTATGTGAGGTCAGACGTACGGATCAGTGCGTCCGTAGTTCGCAGACAGTATGCTGATGATATTTTCTAATGGACATGTAATATTTGAAATTTTGTCTTCACAGATTATTAAGTTGTAGACACCATCTGGGACGGAGAAAAACGAGGAGAAAGATTTTAAAAAGTCGTAAGTTATAGGGTATAACACGATTAAACCTGTACCATGTTGCAATGACCTTTGGGAAATCAACTGAAGGGCAATCTCAATAACCTGTTTTAATGACCGATCTAGAAATCCCCGGATTACATAATACCGATCGTCATTGTAATGTTCGCAGAAATTATATTTATTGGGAATTTAGATTGCTTAAAAAAAAAAAGAGACCGACACCGATCCGACACCGATCCGACAACAGACCGAAGAAACAATTTACGTTTTACAAGAATTGGTCGGTATAGAGTCGGTGTGGAGTCGGGTTGGCGGTGTGAGTTCTATACCTTAGTCACAACAAAGAACCGACTCGAGACCGACAATAGAACGAACAAGAAATTACATAACCTACAATGGTAATACAATCGGACGGTTTGGTGTCGGTTTGGTGATGTAACTTATACCTCATCCCAACGAGACCGACCCGGGAGCGACAACAGACCGAACGAGAAATTACATTGGGTTGACTGAAATAGTTTGGTGAGTATAAGATATTGACCGTAGAGCAATCGTCGCAGGAGTGTGTGTCATATCAGAGAGGTGAAAAAAAGGAGTGGAATCAAGCCGCTTTCCTTTGACCCCATGCTCCAAGCCGCAGAAATGTATGCGCTAATCTGCAACTGTTCACCAGGTGGTGAGATAAAAGAGCGCATGAAATTTCAGGATTTTGACATTTTACATCAGAAAATGGTATCCCAGCAACTGTTTGCTGTCCCTTTCAATGATTTCTCATCATTTGTTGAATGTGTAATGAGTAGAACAAGCGAATACAAACTTGTGTAATTTCATCCTTTTTTCAACTGCAAAAATACAAAAAACACGCGGAAACACGCATTAGCAAACTTAATGCTGTCGAAGATTGTAAATCATGGATTAAATAACGGGACATTAAAACATGCACAAAGCAGCGCATTATCCTAAAATATTGAGTTTTTGTCAGGATCTAATTTTTCTTTTACCAACTCTGGCCCACAAATTATAGGAAGGGCGGAGTACTAAATTTGAAAAGTTGTTTAATGCTCTATCCCAATATAATCCTCATATAAAGTTATAATTTACACTGAAATTTTGTGGGTAATTTAATATTTTGTAATAAATGTGAAACTGGTGCCTGGCCTCCAAAATTCCCCGCAGTGGAAGCGCGGCTCGAAGCATGGAACTTCAAAGCCAAGTAAAATGTTACACATCCCATTGTTACGCTTTGGAACTCACGAATGCGTTTGAATAAATTACAAGCGTTTCCACTCCTTTCTTTCACCTTCCTGGTCATATCATTCAACTAAGCACTAATGAGTTGGAAGATGAGCCACAACATTCGTTTACGATGTATAAAGCCATAATTTTCGTCCTGATTAAATTACACCCTGATTTTTTTGGCGTTTGACCTCCCCCTTCCCGACAGAATTCTTATCATTTTTTGTTTGTGTGTGTGTGTGTGTAATGTACTGGTCAGACCAGTGGAATTCGTCCACTACCAACCTGAAGGGGTTCATCCCAAAGCCCTGTGCAAAACCAAGTGGCAGCGACCTCCCAAGAAAAGCCTGGGTCAACCTAAACCGTATCAGAACTGGAGTTGGCCGTACACAATATTTCCTACATAAAATTGGAGCTGAATCATCACCAAACTGCGCCTTTTGAGAGATCCAAACTATGGATCATGTCATTGATGATTGTCGGATCTACAAATCCCCCACGGCGCTTCCGGACTTCGTGAGCTCGATGATGAGACAATCTGTTGGCTTAATAAGGATCTTCCTATCTAGATGATGTACTCCCTGATTTTCTTTGCACGAACGAACGAACCGGAGTACTGCTTACTTTCACAACGTTGGTGCATAGGCAAGATGAACATTGGGGGGTCTTTTTTAAGGCTTTTGGGGTTGAACCCGAGATCTACGGTAAAGGCCATTGTAACTGTGAGGATTCGGATCTTGTTAGATCGATGGGGTGACACTTTCGGAAAAGGCTCCTTGACAAAATAAGATTTTAATACGATCCTGCTTTAAGCCCCCATCACAACAAACTATAGTTCTCACTACGTTCTGAAAAATGTTGCCAAACAATTCCTACTTGGAACGTGTTGCAACGTGATGTTGTCGAGTATCAGTTAGCAGTATTATACAGAGTGAGTCAGAAAAAATGTCCCAATTTTTCAAAGTTTTATTGTTTGAAGTATGAAAATTTAATCATGGGTTTCATGATATGTCTTGAAGTTGATAAAGTTATCCTCCCAGGACATTTAGGTACCATTTTCATTAGAATCTCTTGCATGCATGACTGAACATCAGACAATCTTTACAAGACTGCCAGATCTCACTTGCGTCAAGTTGCTGGGTGAGGAATAAAATAGTGTTTTGAACAAACACAGCCAGACAGAAAAAACACACACACGCACGCGCGCGCACACACACGCAACGCCCAAATACACACACGCACAGGCACACGCACACAAACACGTATTGATTGATTGATTTTTATTCGACAAGCTTCCAACATACAACAATATACAATAATAACAGATCAAAAATAAGTCAGCTTGAACAGGATAACCCACGAAAGCTCGAGAGCTTATTTCCAGTGGGGTCCCTTACAGACATGTATACAATTAATAAATTAAAATAGTAATATTTACAGACAGATAAGAAAATTAAAAGAACTACTTATTAAAGATAATAATAACAACATTAAACTGATGATAGAAATGATATTAAGTACAAGAAGAAAAAGAAGAAGGAGAAGAAGAAAAAGAGGAGAAGGAAGAAGAGGAAAATAATGATGAATTTGTAGAATTTCTATAACGTACGAAAACATAGGTATATACAACATGAAAAAGTATGAACCGACAGAAGAATAACAATTTCAATCATATAACATGTCATTCACTTCTCTTCTCTGACTGTCAAGTATTAGGTATTCCTTTAATTTCCTCTTAAAATGATCATAGTTTCCTATTTCTTTTACACCATTGGGAAGGGAATTCCAATGTTTTATGGCATTGTAATAAAACGAATTTCCAATACTACCTACTCTTTCTGGTAAGTTAAAGTTGAATCGTCTATTTCTTGTATTATAATCATGTACGTCAGTAACAAGATCGAAGTTGGATCGAATATAATGATTCGACCTAGTATGATATATTTTATGCACGTGATGCAATGCGAGTTGTTTTGATCTTTGGTCGACTTCAAGAAAACCAGCTTTAGAAAGTTCGCTATAGCCAACATGAGTTCTTGGACCAGAACAGTTGATAAATCTCACCATTTTGTTCTGTATAATCTTCAACTTCTTTTGATCTGACTTGTTTATGTTACTGTACCATGCAGGGTTAGCATAGTCAAATAAACATTGAATAAGAGCAAAACAGAGTGTACGTCTTGCTTTTAAATCCATACAACTTTGATATCTGTACAAAAATTTCAGACGAGAATTTGCTTTTTTTACAACTGATTCTACTAAAGATGAAAATGAAATTGCGCTAGCCAACTCAATGCCTAAATACTTCACAGACTCTTTTCTCTTGATTGCTTGATTATTGTGTCTCACTTTGAATTCAAATGACTTTTTAGAACTACTTTTAGAACAAAATAAAATGCTTTCTGTTTTTCCCAAGTGTAAAGAAAGCTTATTATCAGTCATCCAATCGACACACGTAGACAGCTGTTCACTGAGCTTTTCCTCAATATATTTAGGATCAGGATTTGAATAGAGTAGTACGCTGTCATCTGCGTACAATAATAGTTTGAAGTCTTTTATACAAGTACACATATCATTTATATAACTTGAAAATAGAATTGGGCCTAAAATACTTCCCTGAGGAACACCGCATGTTATAGGCATTAGTTTGGAACGAATATCATGAATGGCCACTACTTGGTGCCGATTAGATAAGTAGGATCTGAACCAATCTAAACTTGCCTTATCAAAACCCATTAGTTGTAACTTCTTCAATAAGACGCAATGATTAACTGTATCAAAAGCTTTTTGCAGATCAAGGAGCACCATACCAACAAAGCGCCCTTGGGAAGTTTCTCTCCTCAAATAATCAGTCAAATGAATTAGACATGTTTCAGTCGAATAATCATGTCGAAAACCAGATTGAAATTCATAAATTATATCATTTTCTTTGAAGTATCTTTCAATTTGAACACAGACCGATTTTTCTAGAATCTTTGATGCTACGCTTAAAACACTAATAGGTCTATAGTTGCTAACATCAGTTTTATCTTTCTTTTTATAAAGTGGAGTCACTTTTGCTATTTTCATATCTTCTGGAAAAGTACTCGTCAAGATAGATAGGTTCATTAAGTAACTTAGAGGCTTAAATAAAACCTTCGCACCATCTTTTAGAAATTTAGCTGGAATCAAGTCTAACCCAGTACTTTTTGATACATTCAACTTACGTAACTCTTTGAAAACAAATTGTTCACTGATTGGTAATAACTCGAAGCTGTTTTCACGTACACCTTTTCTTTCGTAAAAGTCACGAATACAATCATTGTCTGCGCTGAAAAAGTCTTTGGAAGGGGGGAGTTTGTCTACTAATTTGGCAGCCACATTTGTGAAATGAGAATTGAATTCATCAGCGATGGCCATCTTATCATGACATAATTCCCCATCAATTTTAATGACAGATTCTTGTTCTTTTCGCTTCTTATTTTTCAATCCTAAGCTTTTTAGATTCTGCCAAAGTTTTTTCGAATCTTGTTTATTTTCTTCTATCTTGTTTTGTAAGTAATCGAGTTTAGCCTTTTTCACCTCTCTTTGGACCATATTTCTTAATACTCTGTATCTTTTATAGAGCTTCTCATCTTTTGCTCTTTTCCTCCATTTTTTGTATACTATATTTCTCTCTTGAATTAGGGAAAGAATATCTTTAGTCACCCAAGTTTCTGATCTTTGTTTTATTCTTATCCGTTTCAGTGGCGCTATCATATTCAAATTTGAGATAAAAACATGTTGAAATATTGACCATGCCTCATTTACATCTGTACAGTCAGTTATTCGTGACCAATCAACAACAGATAGTTGAAGATTGAAAGATAGCACATTGGATTCGTATGCACTTCATGATAATAATGATGATGATGATGATGAAGATTAAGATGTTGACAATGATGATGATGGTGATATGATGGTGGTAGTGAATGTCTACTAAAGGGAAAGATTGTCAGAGAAATGCCCCTTAAACATTTAGCGATCTTGATAAAAATCAATGCTTCATCAATATGAAACAATTGTTACCGTGTGTGTTGTGTGTGTCTGTGTGCGTGTGTGTGTGTGTCTTTGTGTGTATTTTGTACAATGGTTTGAATTGATACTTGATTCTGATGTATTTCTTACATGTTTAGTTTATTTTCTTTTGTTGATGAAAGATATAAATCAAATTTACATTGTACTTTTTCGGGGCACATGTAAAATGTATGGATCATCAGTGACTGGTCCCTCAGAAACTAGTGCTAGGCCAGTGCTAAGCACAGAGAATTTGGGATTTCAACCGAAGCATGTCAGAGTATTATAATATTTATTTTTTTAGATTAGCATTTTGTTTTGTTTTATTATTATTATTATTATTATTATTATTATTATTATTATTTTTTTTTTTTTTTGGGGGGGGGTTGTTTGACTTCAAATATCATTTGGAAAAATTCCATATTTGATCAACGTGGTATATTCGCATATGGGCTATGGTTGTAGCGATTGATGCGGTGAACAGTGTTGGTGTATGTTGTGGAATTATCATATTGAGATTCTGAATATTGTCAGCGCAATGGAATCATATTGCAAAGGATGAAATTCATAGTTGTACTCGATAATTCTCGTTTTACATATTCACTCTCTCTCTCTCTTGCATAAAGAAAATATGAATATAATATTTTACCTTGATTCGGAAAAATGGAACATTTTATCAGTACTAAACAGGGAAAAATAAAGATAATTGATTCGTTCAATTTTACATGAATGTGGTGACTTGTCGGTAACCGTGCGAACGGCAGGCTTCGATATATATACTCAATCTAACAAACAATATATATCTAGCTGTAGTTAATACACAGACAAGAAATTAACCAAAAATGGAAGTACCAGACTGATGACAATGACAATGATTCAAAGTTTTAATAAAAAGAATCAAACAATGTGTTCTGAGGTCTTATTTCTCGGATGTCTGGAAGGTTTTATTCACCATCATGTTGTTGGACAGTCTTGTATTCATGTTTACATGAATACGGTGACTTGTCGGTTACGAGCGGCAGGCTTCGATATACTCAATCTGTCAACAACAAAAAAAGAAATCTAGTTGTAGTTCATACACAGACAAGAAAGTAAACAAAAAAAGAGATGCCAGAATGATGACATTGACGATGATTACAAGTTTGAATACAAAATATTCAAACCATGTGTTGTGAGGTCATATTCATTAAAATTTAGGAGAATTTTATCCACCAGCATGTTATTGACCACTATGTTCAATTTAAAATGTGCGAGTGCAGCTGTGGAAATTTGTTTAAAGGGGGGAGTATAGGGGAGTGTGTGTCTGTGTGATACAAACTAGAAGCAGGAGGGGAACTATGCATCTCTCGTCTTATTTTGTTCCTTTTTACACATTGTAATTTACGTTACGGTTCAGGTGCTTTTTTTTTTTTGAACGACTACATGATTATATGATCATCTTTTCCCACCAATAACAGAAGTATGCTTTGTCTATTCTAAAGGAAATGTATTAAGAAATCATTGTGGAAGTAAGACCTACTGTGCTTATACACTATCAATCTATTAAATACAAGCTGTTACTCTCAGATATTAGGTTATAAGAAAAATTGTATAAAGTCTTTAATAGGTAATATAATTGTGCACAATATGTTCAAATTAAAATGTGCCCGTGGATCTGAGCATATATTTTTTTAAGGGATTTGGTATCTTTGCCTCCGATTCTAAACAAAATCCTGGATTTAGCTTATGCTGCACTCATAATTATCAGCCTTTAGGTCAGGCAGGAATCTCATGACTTTTACAAGCCAATCGCCTGTCTGATTATCAAGATATATATGATTTGAAATCGAAATGTCAAAAACCTTTTCCCCAACGGTTTTTATACCACTGCAGTCTGCTAGGAGAAATGAGAATGGTAAAACCGGTCACCCAAAGATTTTTTACTTTTTTGAGGCACTTTATGATCATTTTGAAGCGCAATTTTGTTTAGGGCTTCAATATTACACCATATCGCAGACACTGATAACACGTAGGGCCATGCATCACAGATTTGTAAAACTGGAAACATTGTTAAACGATGCCTTTGCGGGGGGGGGGGGGGTGGGGAGTTTTTGTCTGTGTGACAAAGGCTAAATGGATGAGGGGAACCATACATCTCTCGTCCCAATGTATTCCTTTTTAAAAAAAAAATTGTAATTTAGGTTACGATTAAGGTGCTTTTCTTTTTTTAACGACTACATGATTGTATCATCTACCTCTTTTAAAAACAATAACAGAAGTATGCTGTGTCTATTCTAAAGGAAATGTAATAACAAATCATCATGGAAGTAGAACCTACAAACATAAGATGTAAAATTGTATAAGTCTTATGTAATATTATTTGCACTATTTTGTATCTGAATTATGCAATAATTTTTTCCGAAAAATAATAATTTAAAAATAACATTCCAAATCAATAACAACAACAAAATCAATCACCCCCAAAGAAAAACCCTCGAGACACTGTGGAATAGACAACTCATTTCGCAAGCACAGGGTGTGTGTATGTGTGTGTGTGCCCATAGGTATTTCACACTTTAAATCATGTGGGAATTCCAGTGTTAAAAAAACGTGAATAATATTATTCCTTGGTAACCATGCAAAAGGTGTTTATTATTTTCAACCTTTGTTCTTTCACAAAGAGGTGTGCGGGTATGCGCGTCCGCCGAGGAAACATCGATTATTGTTCTATGATGATTAATAAGTTTGAGCATACTGAGTAAATGCTACAATATAGCTTGGCGGACAGAGGGCATGCATAACTGCTGTGAGTTGTTAAGAAACAACATTAAGACAGGTGAGAAATCAAGAGAAGGGCATATAACGTACGACTTTTCTCTTTGTATCAAAAGTTAGCATCATCTGAAGTTTCTTACACTTTGTGAAACACGCATTAATCTATGCTTGTCTGTACGCTTGCCTACATGTACTGATGTGATATGTGCTCGTACGTGTGCACAGTTTAACACGAATGTCCTGGTATTTTGTGGTAAATAACAAGTTTTGAGAAGGTGATGAGAAAACAAGGTGTACATGTTATAATGTTCGCCTAATTATCGATCCTTTTCTAATCATACAATATTCAGATAATATTATAATCTCAGATATGATCGGTAACGTATGGAACAAAAAAGCTTGGACTCGATTGCCCTAAAGCTACGCTAGATAAACATATATACTTATGTAGGCCTTACATCCCTTTACAACTTATTGGTCATTATTTGTTTTGTAACAACATTCTGATAAAATATCAGATGTTGTGTTTTCATTTTCATGAAAGACTTAAGAAGGCAATATTCTAAACGACATCGTAGACTTGGATTATAAATAATATCAATTAATGATGTGACCCTTCCCAAACTGATAAACCATTTATTGACTTTATGCATATACATATTCTTAAGATGGCGCCTTTGGTGCCGGTAAGTGACGCCTACTTGGTGGCGCACTCTTCGAATTTAAGTAAATGATTTAGTCACAGTAATGCTCTGTATACATGAAAATGTTCTGTCCATAATGTATTTCTTTTTTTTCTCAAGTCCACACAAATGATATATCTCAACTATACTATGTATCGCATAGGCCTACATGTAATTTTAAATTGAACCCAGGAATAGTATATCAAAGACAAAGGTCTCAATAACATATCTATAACCATTTTATATGTTATAAACGTATGGAAATCAAAAGATTAACTGCATAAATAAGAGCAGATCGACCTATAAATTTTGCCAATTATTCCATTTACTGGGCCTATTAAATCGTGTTTTTGTTTCATGAACCGAGTAAATGTCCTCAGCTTTAACCATTACTTTGTAAATAGCATGGATAGAGTATTAGCCAAAGGGATGCATTATCATTAAATATTTCTATATCACTGCCATACCATTATACCAGATAGTGTACTACTACACTGCACATTGCTCTATCATGTTTATTAATGGTAGAGAGGAAGATTATCGTTAATGTTCTCAGAACAGTGAAATAATTGGGAAGCATTGCTACTTATGCTTGTTTTGCATACAAATTGTATCATGAAACTATTTTAGTACGACTTTCATAATACAATACATTGTCATTGTATACCAGACGTGAGCTGATTGCCTCCAAAATCGACACAACTTTAATAAAATAAATTGATATAATTTCTATTTGAAACTCTACGAATGCACGACTACAGTAACATTGACTTAACATTTGTATATATAGCTTGTACAAAAAGTATAAAAGTATAATCAACTTTGGTAGCTTCTAATTAAAAATGTATAACCTGTGTGACCTTCAATCATATATCATAGTAAAGGGTAACTCATAATACTAATACCATGTCTAATGATATCATATTCATAATTGTGCCGCCACGGATTACTCAGCAGCAGGCTTTAAAACAAGTATTTTTAAACTCCTTTTGTACCAAGTTTGGGCTGTAGCAATGAATGTGGATCAAAAGCCATTATGTATGTGTTTATCTCATTACCAAAACAATTGCTTACTTATACATTGAAAATTAGGCAGTTAAAAAAAAATGTGTTAAAACCAACTCAAATTTAAGGAAATTCTTATTACAAGTAAAATCTTAATAAACTCTTCATTATGATGATTACAATCGTGACTTCATTCGCATGCCTTGTTTAAGGTAACCCTTCTCATTGATTGATACAAAATGGATAAAGTGTATTTGATATTATCTTTTTTTTTAATGAAAGACTACTTACAATTTTGTTAATACTTGTCACCACATGTGTTCTTTCACGTATTTGTTTCTAGTAACCTTTGATTTTCATTCACTAATCACCTTACACTCCTTCCGCGTGTGAAATGGCGCAGTGGACAAGTGAGCAGAAAAACTTGGATATCATGAGACAAGAAGTCAGTAGGCTGTCAAAAATAAATAAAGATTTTCCTGTGAATTGGGAAAAGGTTCTGTGAAAGCCTAGATAATTTGCATTATTTCAAATAATGAAGCTCTGAAGCACGAGGCATATTTGTTGACAACACTTGTTAAAGAACCTGGGGCGCAGTCATATCCGTGGCAGAAATATTATGAAGGGTATCATTGGCCAGAAAATAAGTTACGCTTCATACTGAAATAGATATCAAAGTCAAATTTGGTTATGACTTTTATATTAGGAGCTATCAAATTTAGGTACACTTTTTTTTACACGCACTGTACAGTGCGTCCCAGAAAAAACGAAACCGAGAAGTATCGATGTTCTATCATAACTTAATCACAACTATAATTAATGAATGATACATATTTGGAAAGCTTAGAGTCTCCTCTTTCAGTTGATGCTACTCAGATAATGCATATTTCACGCATGAGTGATTAAAAGCAATTTGAAGGAAGGAAACCAAAAAGACATTTGGCGGGCGGTATCTGAATTTCGAAGAAAAATTCACATTTCTAGAAAGTTGAGTTTCTGCCCTTTCATATGACACCTCAATCAGGAAAAATGAGCGAGGAATGACAAAGTTCTGTTTGCTTAAAGTAGTGCTTGCATTTCCATAATTTTATTAAACGAATTCGTTTTCACTGGCTGCCTGCCGTATCAATAAACGAAATTAACAAAAGACTTAACTCCGTTTCGTTGACAATCAGCCGTAGACGAGAGTCTTCATGCATGGCTGATTTTCAACGAAACGGAGTTAAGTCTTTTGTCAAATCTGCTTTTTGCTACGGCAGGCACCCAGTGAAAACGAATTCGTTTGTTAAAATTATGAAAATGTAAGGGCTACTTTAAACAAACAGAACTTTGTTATTCCTAGCTCATTTTTCTTGATTGAGGTGTCATATGAAAGAGCAGAAAATGAACTTTCTAGAAATATGAATTTTTCTTTGAAATTCAGATACCGCCCGCCAAAATACTTTTTGGTTTCCTTCCTTCAAATTGCTTTTAATCACTCATGCGTGAAATATGCATCACGTGAGTAGCATCAACTGAAAGAGGAGACTCTAAGCTTTCCAAATATGTATCATTCATTAATTATGGTTGTGATTAAGTTATGATAAAACATCGATACTTCTCGGTTTCGTTTTTTCTGGGACGCACTGTATAGTGAGGTAATGATAAAGTATAGACTATTTTGCCAGTTCTATGCAGATGTTATATGTGCTTGTTTCACATTCACATTTATTATATTGCAATGTCAGATCGATTCATTTACACATTTATGCATTTTTCATACCATGTATGATACATATATACTGTTACTTACTAGTGTCATAGATTTAACTGTATGCAGACATTAGCAACATGTAACTGTGACCTGAATTTCTGCATGTCGTGCATGGAACATGTTCGCAATGATGTAAGGATACTTTTGGTATATCACTGTGTCTGGGCGACTCATTAAAGGCAATCAGTAATAGTCTAAAGGAGGGATTAGACCACACTGCAAGGTCACTGGACTGGTGGTTATCTCATCAACTCAGCTCTCAAATAACATAAGAAAAAGAGGATCATGGGGGACCAATGGTCACCGATTAGGCATTGTTTGTTATAAAGAGGGCGCAAGTATCTACAAGTAGTGCAGTGTGGCTTTAATGTTATTATATCGTACAACGTAAAATGTATATTACTGTTGTCATGGTTTGTGATGATATTGCAAACTAACTCAATATGTCTTTTGGTTTTTAGTTAATAGAAACTCTGAGATGTTACAGCTTCATTCAGCTGCATGACAACAATTCTATCAGGTAAACATGACCTGAATTCTGGAGTCATAAAACATTTCCCCAGTGATGCTATGATTTTTTATTTATTTATTATTTATTATTTATTTCTGATATTTATACAGGGTGGCACATATCACCAATTCGGTGGTCTCCATGGGGCCTTGTTTGGTAATAATAAAACAAATAACAGCATAAAAAACAAAATAGATAAATACACAAGCATATAAACAGGTAAAATACAAATTAATTGGTATCCCCATGAAATACCTGATCATTCAAGAATCATGCTTGATAAGATAATGATAATGATAAGAGTGCTACTCATGCCTATTTGCATTCCCATACATTTCCATGTCAATGTAAATCCTTCACACATTTCTCTTGTACAGCTGTCGTCATCTTTGTAAATGACTGAGATGCAATTTGTTAATGAATCTATTTTTGCCTCTTTAATTCACCCGACACTATCTTTAGAAGCAATAGATGTCAAGTAGACCTACTTCGAATGCTGCTTGGCACGTTTTATCTTAATACATAAATTACCTTTTTCCTTTGGTTTCCTCCTCCTTTTCGTGTCAACATTCTTGCTTTACTGAAATCGACAAAATATTAAAGAGAAGAAAAGGAAAAGAAAAGGGGAAAGGGAGAGAAAATTATACAACTCCACAAACACCATAAATCTACTACATGACAGCAGTAAAACGTTGAGTAACCATGAACTGGAATGATATGTATACTACGAAACATGTTTCGTATATGATGTAATGATGGAGTTTCTATGCCTGATCTCCTACGCAGGTACACTACCTAGTTATTTATATATTTATCTCTAGCGATGAATTTCCTCCATGTATAATGAACATTTCTTTTCAAACTATTATCATGTAAATTCGAATATAAACAATATTTGTTGTATCCCGTGTGCAAATGTGTTACGAATTCGAGTGACACTCATATTATCTCTTTTATTGACTGTGTACCAACTCTCGATTCTCAAATAATCTTCGAGGACAGGGTTTAACATACTTGGATATGGCACTTTCAATATACATGTTCATTTTTTTTTTTTACAAACTCCATGCTTTGATTTTATGTAAGATAATTTAAACAGGTCGTACAACCCATGAACTGAAATTATGAGCTCTTGATTCATTAGTGAATATATACGCGGTGCTCTTGTTTGAACCTCGCTTGTAATCGGTTTCGCCGTTTTTGTATAACGCACTCTTCACTATAAAATTGTTAGTTGTGAATGAGATGTGAAATCGACTAATCAAATTATTTTCCTCTCCTTTTTCGTTTTTCTTCAAAATGATGCTGATATTTCTTCCAATCATGCTGACTTTTACACCAGGAAACACCACTCGCCATCTCATATATCGTTTAAATCGCCATAGCTTATGTATTTACTTTCCGTACTCATATTTATATTCTATTATTTGGCTACGTAAGGGGGGAACATTTTTGTTTTGTGCAAATTTATGTTTTCTTATGTTATTCATTGTTATCTCCTGCCAGTGGAGGCCGAATTAATCTGTGTGTTTTTTATCCTACACTGTATAATGCAAGAAGCCTCAATAAAAACATTGAATTTATTGAGACTCTACTAAAGAATTTTTCTTTCTCCGTGATAGCCATCTCCGAAACATGGCTGAATAAAAACTTCCCTCCCTTATTTAATTAAAAACATTATACCATGATTCCAGCAGATCGTTCATCAGGGAGAGGAGGTCGGGTTGCTTTACATGTTTTATGACGAGTTCATTTTTTAAAACCAAGCGTGGATGTTTACATTGTCGTTTGGAGCGAAATAGACTGTATTTTTTTACATCCATCTTCATTCTGCTAAAAGTATCACACATTTTGCCTAGGTTGACTAGTATATTACGACAAAAATTAGGTATTTCGGCTAAAGCAAATAAATTACAATTTTATTATGATTTACTATCGCGTTTTATTCGTTAAAATAGTCAATTTACTGTTATTTTCAGCTCGTTTTTTGTGTAAAACCAACGGGTTGGACGACAGACCTTTATTACCATGTCTCAATTTGGCAAACCACCTTCTTCTATTTTTTTAGTTTGATAAATAATTTTCTGAGCAATTTTAATTTTTCAACCATGTAAAACTCGTTTAGATTGATCAATGTTATCCCCGTGTATCCGAGCGAAAGTTTGTGGTGAGATGATTAAGTTTGAGAACTGTGGTGGAGTCTGCGGCGGGTCATGTTGGAACGAGTGACTTCGTACAACAGTGATTGCAAATGAAAAGTTCTAACAATTTCTTTAATGGCCAGATTTTGGCGAATTGTTTTTAATAGGCTCGATTAATTATAGTATATAGGTATGGAAATGACACCCTTAGTACAATGGACATAAGAGGGATTAACGCAAAGAAGATTTTCGTGAAACCAAAATAATTAATTTCTCTCCTTGTTCTACCGTATGTGAAAATAATAACCAATCCCTTACTTTTTTTTAATGTTGATATTGTTTCGCATTTCCCAGGTATTCGACATTTCATGTGGTGAAAATCATCGGTCTACTGAAGTCCCGGGCCATTCAAAGGATGTCGGAACGATCTACCTTCTTTCCGCTTCAGAACAGCTCAACTGTAGGACCTCACATTGATAACCGTCTGTACGTTCTGGAAAATCACAGCCAACGTTTCATCATAGGTACGGTCTTTGTAGCCATATCCATCACAGGGAGTATCGGAAACTCACTGGTAATCTTAGCAATAGCTCTTTCCCGAAAACTTAGAAATGCCACCAACTGTTTTGTCGGCAACCTAGCGTGCGCCGATTTACTATCATGCCTATTGCTACCATTCAACGCCATAGCTATGTTAAGTATAACTGGTTGGCATCTGCCGGATTGGATCTGCACCCTCGTTGGGACAGTTAGTATGAACTGCGTGGGTGCAAGTGTCCTAACGCTTGCCTTCATCGCCTTCAACCGTTGGTACCTACTGAGTAAATCAAAAGAGATGTTCCAGAAGTTGTACACCCCAAGGAACATTGCACTGATGATTGTATTCGCGTGGTTCTACCCGTTTCTTCTTCTTATGGTGCCTCATTTCAGTGGCTATATCACTCTCGGATACTCCTATGAGTATAAAATATGTGCTGTGGACACTGGAAGTGAACGCGCATATTATTGCTGCATGGTGGCTGGGCTTCTTATCATCCTACCAGCCTTTGCAGCAATTCTAGTCATTTATTTCAGGATATATCGTCTTGTAGCGAAACACGAATGGACTATGCAATCCAGGTTGGGCATCGACGTTTCAGATCATAACAACATGGCTCTCGAAAACGGTGGGTATGTAGGGACTTCTCATCATCCTGCTATTGTTTCGTCTGATGATCCTTTGTCAGAGGTAGTTCCTGATGACGGGAACACCCAAGCCACACACAGCCGACGAGACTCTGCATCAAATCAGCAAGTCCATACTATTCAACCCCATAACTTTCCATGTGATTTACAAAACAAGAATCAGAGTGATCAGACTGTAGAAATTACTTCTATATCCGCCGACACAAGTACACCAGTAATAATTTTGCAGTCAGATCTTGACTTACCATGCACAAACGCTCAGTCGGATCAAGTTCAACAAGTATGCATTACCCTCCCAGTCACCCAGAGAGAAAGGTTTCCAAAGCAGGAGAGGTGCGAAGACCAAGAAACGACGTTGAACAGGACGACTGTGAGAATCACCAAGAAACTAGCCATCATCATCGTGGTTTACGTCATTTTCATTCTGCCCTTTGGCATTGGGACTTTACTTGTAGTTGTAGTGCCATCCAGTAGACCTGCCGTTCCTTGGAATTATCTTCTTCTTGTTTTTAATAGTTGCCTCAATCCCATCATCTATGCCAGGACCATGAGGTCCTTTCGGGAGGTCATGGGGTGCATAGTACGGGGTCGTTTCGATAGAATTCCAGATCCAATAAACTTCGTTCGGCGTATGAGGCGTCGGCCTTTAATAGTTTAAAGCCGACTTTACTTTTACTTCACTTAAAAATTCTTTACCTTCGGAAAATTTCTCAGAACTTAAAAAAGGCAGTCTGATTTCTCGAAACACAAGAGTAATACACTTAGTGACACTGATTCATCAGTGTTATCCACAATGATTTTATTACACACGTTACAATTCCTATTGTCGGCTACACCCTTTTCGTGTCGTGAGCGGCAAGTACCACCAAAGAATAAGACAGTTCGGAGATAGTCAATGCGATCATGAGCAGACAAATGTTTATTTATGTATAGATGTCGTGATCGAGTGGATACGTCACCGGACTGTCGATCACAAGGTCCGCAGTTCGAGTCCTGCCGTGGCACGAATGTCCTTTGGCAAGGTATTGATCTACATTTGCCACACTCAAACCAGTTGATGGTAAATGGCTACCTGGCAGGAATTAATTCCTTAAAATGCTAGTGCGCCGTAAAGGCAGCTGGGAGCGCCGGGAGTGTCAAGTCTGACAGAAACGGGTGCTATACAAGAACCTGATATCATTTCTACCAATTGTAAAAGTAACTGAGTAAAATACGAAATACTCGGGTAATATCTTTTATGAAATACCTCCACCACATTAGGAGTGATTGTTATAAAATAGACGAAGTGAAACCTTCCCATACAGTCTGTCTAAACTATATGACGTGTGTTTATCATTTTGGCGATCGTAGTATATACCATGTGCTTACTACGAATATGTGTGTCCGTCTTGTGTACAATGTAATGTGTCCCCTCATTTTGTAATAGTTAATTTTCCCATTCACATTAATGGAACTACCTGCCCGATGTAGCCTGTGGCTCGTGACCCCTGAGCACTCAACACTGTGTGGGAGTCAGTTTGTGGTCAATTTATTTTATGAGACAAATCCAAGCAAACGTTTCCATATGCGCCCACCGAATGCATTATGTTTCCGAATTCAGGAAAAAGAAATGATAAGTTAAATAATACGTATCTGCGAGGAAGATCCAGTTAACCACATGCCAGCCTGACATATTTTCTCCTGGCGGCATCGAAGATGGTATAAAGGGAATGAGCTAGATATGATCAGGGACTTGATAGAGAAGGACTGGAATCAAGCCGGCGAAACTCTTGTAATTTATTCAACGCATTTGTGGGTTCTGAAGCGTTACAATGGGATGTGTAACATTCCACTTGGCTTTGAAGTTCCATGCTCCGAACCGCGCTTCCACTGCGGGGACTTTCGGAAGCCAGGCACCAGTTTTACATTTATTACAAAATATTAAATTACTGGCAAAATTTCAGTGTAAATCAAAAACTTTATATGGGGATTATATTGGGAATAGTGCATCAAACACATTTTCAAATTTAGAACTCCGTCCTTCCTATAATTTATGTGCCAGAGTTGGTAAAAGAAAAATTACACCCTGACAAAAACTCAATAGTTTAGGATAATGCGCTAATTTGTGCATGTTTTAATGTCCCGTTATTTGATCCATGATTTACAATCTCCAATAACATTAAATTTGCTAATGCGTGTTTTTGCGTGTTTTTGTATTTTTGAAGTTAAAAAAAGGATGAAATTACACAAGTTTGTGTTCACTTGTTGTACTCTTTACACATTCAACAATGGATGAGAAATCATTGAAAGGGACAGCGAACAGTTGCTGTGATACCGTTTTCTGATGTAGGAATTCTAAATCCTGAGATTCATGCACGCTTTTATCCCACCACCTGGTCAGCAGTTGCAGATTAGCGCATAACTTTTCGGCGGCTTGGAGCATGGGGTCAAAGGAGAGCGGCTTGATTCCAGTCGTTCTCTATCACGTCCCTGATAGGACTCCATCTCTTAAAACTTCTTGGTACGACGTACAACGTCTGTTACTGTCGTCATGGATTTTAGTGAAATTGCCCCCCAAAAACATGTCTTTTTGGTGTTACTTAACATGAACTCCGAGGTGTTACACCTTCATTCAGCTGCATGACAACAATAACATCGGGTAAACATGACCTGAATTCTGAAGCCATAAAACATTTCCCCAGCGATGGAATGACTTTTTATTTATGTTTTATTTATTTCTGATATTTATACAGGGTGGCACATATCACCAATTTGGTGTTCTTCCATGAGGCCCTGTTTGGTAATAATAAAACAAATAACAGCATCAAAAACTAAATAGATAAATACACAAGCATATAAACAGTTAAAATACAAATTAATTGGTATCCCCATGAAATAACTGATCATTCAAGAATCATCGTTGATAAGATAATGATAATGATAAGAGTGCTACTCATGCCTATGTGCATTCCCAAAAATGTCCATGTTAATGAAAATCCTTCACACATTTCTTTTGTACAGCTGTCGCCATGTTTGTAAATGAGATGCGATTTGTTGATGAATCTATATTTGCCTCTTTAATTCACCCGAAACTAACTTTAGAAGCAATATATGTCAACCAGACCTACTTCGAATGCTGCTTGACACGTTTTTTTCCTTTTTTTCCTCCTCACTTAAGTGTAAACATTCTTACTTTACTGAAATCGACAGAATATTAAAGAGAAGAAAAGGAAAAGAAAAGGGGAAAGGAAGAGAAAATTATACAACTCCACAAACACCATAAATCTACTACATGACAGCAGTAAAACGTTGAGTAACCATGAACTGGAATGATATGTATACTACGAAACATGTTTCGTATATGATGTAATGATGGAGTATCTATGCCTGATCTCCTACGCAGGTACACTACCTAGTTATTTATATATTTATCTCTAGCGATGAATTTCCTCCATGTATACCATACTTCAATGAACATTTCTGTTCAAACTATTATCATGTCAATTCGAATATAAACAATATTTGTTTTATTCCGTGTGCAAATGGGTTACGAATTCGAGTGACACTCATATTATCTCTTTTATTGACTGTGTACCAACTCTCGATTCTCAAATAATCTTCGAGAGGGTTTTACCATGGAGTTACATACTTGGATATGGCACTTTCAATATACATGTTCATTTTTTAAAAAAAACTCCATGCTTTGATTTTATGTAAGATAATTTAAACAGGTCGTACAACCCATGAACTGAAATTATGAGCTCTTGATTCATTAGTGAATATATACGCGGTGCTCTTGTTTGAACCTCGCTTGTAATCGGTTTCGCCGTTTTTGTATAACGCACTCTTCACTATAAAATTGTTAGTTGTGAATGAGATGTGAAATCGACTAATCAAATTATTTTCCTCTCCTTTTTCGTTTTTCTTCAAAATGATGCTGATATTTCTTCCAATCATGCTGACTTTTACACCAGGAAACACCACTCGCCATCTCATTTATCGTTTAAATCGCCATAGTTTATGTATTTACTTTCCGTACTCATATTTATATTCTATTATTTGGCTACGTAAGGGGGAACGTTTTTATTTTTTGCACATTTATGTTTTCTTATGTTATTTATTGTTATCTCCTGCCAGTGGAGGCCGAATTTCTCTGTTTAAAAAAAAAACTTAGACAATAACATTTGAATCTGATTCTGAACAATGTATATGTTTAACTCCAGAAAATAGGAATATGAAATTCCTGATAAATTTCTCTTGATTACTTTTCATCTTCATTTCATCTTCATCTCTGTACTTTTACGCGTATCTAAACTCTCCACCTCCAACTCTCATTCTGCACAGCTTAATCTCTTTATGGAAAACTATCACTCTCAAGAAGATGCCTTTAAACAAAAATATGTTCACAGAGTCTCCGTAAAAGCTGTTTTGAAGGAAACTCCCCCAATCGGCGCGAGCGTTGATCCAACTAATGTACTGCTATCTGCTATCCCCGACTGTCAATATTTATACACCATAAACATGTCGTATCGCAATTTATTGACAATCACAGTAGTAAAACCTCATTCATTTTCCTACACTGTATAATGCAAGAACCCTC
Source organism: Strongylocentrotus droebachiensis (assembly GCA_035222895.1). Lineage (NCBI taxonomy): Eukaryota > Metazoa > Echinodermata > Echinoidea > Camarodonta > Strongylocentrotidae > Strongylocentrotus > Strongylocentrotus droebachiensis. The sequence goes on from JAVYIG010013456.1 coordinate 28,547, forward strand.
AATAAAAACATTGAATTTATTGAGACTCTCCTAAAGAATTTTTCTTTCTCCGTGATAGCCATCTCCGAAACATGGCTGAATAAAAACTTCCCTCCCATATTTAATTAAAAACATTATACCATGATTCGAGCAGATCGTTCATTAGGGAGAGGAGGTCGGGTTGCTTTACATGTTGATGACGAGTTCATTTTTTTAAAACCAAGAGTGGATGTTTACATTGTCGGTAACTTCTTATCAAAACGTTTGGAGCGAAATGGACTGTATTTTTTTTACATCCATCTTTATTCTGCTAAAAGTACCACTTATTTTGCCTAGGTTGACTAGTATAGTACGACAAAAATTATGTATTTCGGCTAAAGCAAACAAATTACAATTTTATTATGATTTACTAGCGCGTTTTATTAGTTAAAATAGTCAATTTACTGTTATTTTCAGCTCGTTTTCTGTGTAAAACCAACGGGTTGGACGACAGAGCTTTATAACCATGTCACAATTTGGCATACCACCTTCTTCTATTTTGTTATAGTTTGATAAAGTAATTTTCAGTGTAATTTTAATTTTCAACCATATAAAACTTGTTTAGATTGATCAATGTTATCCCCCGCGTATCCGAGCAAAAGCTCTTGGTGATATGCTTGAGTTTGAGAACTGTGGTGGAGTCTGCGGCGGGTCATGTTAGATCGAGTGACGTCGTACAACAGTGATTGCAAATGAAAAGTTCTAACAATTACTTTAATGGCCAGATTTTGGCGAATTGTTTTTAATAGGCTCGATTAATATTATAATATAGGTATCGAAATGGCACCCTGAGTGCAATGGACATAAGAGGGATTAAAGCAAAGAAGATTTTTGTGAAACCAAAATAATTCATTTCTCTCCTTGTTCTATGTGAAAATAATAACCAATCCCCTACTTATTTTTAATGTTGATATTGTTTCGCATTTCCCAGGTATTCGACATTTCATGTGGTGAAAATCATCGGTCTACTGAAGTCCCGGGCCATTCAAAGGATGTCGGAACGATCTACCTTCTTTCCGCTTCAGAACAGCTCAACTGTAGGACCTCACATTGATAACCGTCTGTACGTTCTGGAAAATCACAGCCAACGTTTCATCATAGGTATGGTCTTTGTAGCCATATCCATCACAGGGAGTATCGGAAACTCACTGGTAATCTTAGCAATAGCTCTTTCCCGAAAACTTAGAAATGCCACCAACTGTTTTGTCGGCAACCTAGCGTGCGCCGATTTACTATCATGCCTATTGCTACCATTCAACGCCATAGCTATGTTAAGTATAACTGGTTGGCATCTGCCGGATTGGATCTGCACCCTCGTTGGGACAGTTAGTATGAACTGCGTGGGTGCAAGTGTCCTAACGCTTGCCTTCATCGCCTTCAACCGTTGGTACCTACTGAGTAAATCAAAAGAGATGTTCCAGAAGTTGTACACCCCAAGGAACATTGCACTGATGATTGTATTCGCGTGGTTCTATCCGTTTCTTCTTCTTATGGTGCCTCATTTCAGTGGCTATATCACTCTCGGATACTCCTATGAGTATAAACTATGTGCTGTGGACACTGGAAGTGAACGCGCATATTATTGCTGCATGGTGGCTGGGCTTCTTATCATCCTACCAGCCTTTGCAGCAATTCTAGTCAGTTATTTCAGGACATATCGTCTTGTAGCGAAACACGAATGGACTATGCAATCCAGGTTGGGCATCGACGTTTCAGACCATAACAACATGGCTCTCGAAAACGGTGGGTATGTAGGGACTTCTCATCATCCTGCTATTGTTTCGTCTGATGATCCTTTGTCAGAGGTAGTTCCTGATGACGGGAACACCCAAGCCACACACAGCCGACAAGACTCTGCATCAAATCAGCAAGTCCATACTATTCAACCCCAAAACTTTCCATGTGATTTACAAAACAAGAATCAGAGTGATCAGACTGTAGAAATTACTTCTATATCCGCCGACACAAGTACACCAGTAATCATTTTGCAGTCAGATCTTGACTTACCATGCACAAACGCTCAGTCGGATCAAGTTCAACAAGTATGCATTACCCTCCCAGTCACCCAGAGAGAAAGGTTTCCAAAGCAGGAGAGGTGCGAAGACCAAGAAACGACGTTGAACAGGACGACTGTGAGAATCACCAAGAAACTAGCCATCATCATCGTGGTTTACGTCATTTTCATTTTGCCCTTTGGCATTGGGACTTTAGTTTTAGCGCCATCCAGTAGACCTGCCATACCTTGGGATTATCTTCTTCTTGTTTTTAATAGTTGCCTCAATCCCATCATCTATGCCAGGACAATGAGGTCATTTCGGGAGGTCATGGGGTGCATAGTACGGGGTCGTTTCGATAGAATTCCAGATCCAATACACTTCGTTCGGCGTATGAGGCGTCGGCCTTTAATAGTTTAAAGCCGACTTTACTTCTACTTCACTTAAACATTCTTTACCCTCGGAAAATTTCTGATAACTTGAAAAATGCAGTCTAATTTCTCGAAACACAAGAGTAATACAATTAGTGACATTGATTCATCAGTGTTATCCACAATGGTTTTATTACACACGTTACAATTCCTATTGTCGGCTACACCCTTTTCGTGTCGTGAGCGGCATGTACCACCAACGTATAAGACAGTTCGGAGATAGTCAATGCGATCATGAGCAGACAAATGTTTATTTATGTATATATGTCGTGATCGAGTGGATACGTCACCGGACTGTCGATCACAAGGTCCGCAGCTCAAGTCGTGCCGTGGCAGGAATGTCATTTGGCAAGGTATTGATCTACATTTGCCACTCTCAAACCAGTTGATGGTAAATGGCTACCTGGCAGGAATTAATTCCTTAAAATGCCAGTGCGCCGTAAAGGCAGCTGTGCTAAAGCCAGGGTAGCAATTGGGAGCGCCTTGAGTGTCAAGTCTGACAGAAACGGGTGCTATACAAGAACCCGATATCATTTCTACCAATTGTAAAAGTAACTGAGTAAAAACGAAATACTCGGTCAATATCTTTTATGAAATACCTCCACCACATCAGGAGTGATTGTTATAAAAATAGACGAAGTGAAACCTCCCCATACAGTCTGTCTAAACCATATGTTAATGTGTGTGTTTATCATTTTGGCGATCGTAGTATATATACCATGTGCTTACTACGATTTTTTTTCAGAGAGAAAACAAGCCACTGAAATAATATTTGTTGTTGTTGTATATTATGAGTAAACCGTTCGATTGTTTACCATTGTTATTCCTCCGCCCACCGGATGCATTATGTTTCCGGATTCAGGAAAAAGAAATGATAAGTTAAATAACTCCTACAAAAGGTTCCATCTTCCAGCCCACATGCGTTTGAACAGTTCAAAAGAATATACGTGACAGAGAAAATTGTATTTGTTAAAATATTTATTTATCTATTCATTTATTGGTCCATAAGAAACGACCAGCAGCACAGGCTGAAGAATATTTCAATATATATAATATTTTCATATACATAGCATGTACAAAATAAATATAGTATAAACAAAATGAAAGATACAAGCAATGACTCATTGCACCATGACGCCTACACACGTGATATCAAAGAGATAAGGAAGGATAAATAAAGGTACAGAGGGAGTGAGCTGAGGAGAGGGAGTGAGCAAAGGTGATAGAGAGAGAGAGAGAGACAGAGAGAGAGAGAGAGGGGGAGGGGTGATATTAAACTGTTTGATAATGTAAACAATTATTTACACGGCCCTAGTTTGATCCAAGCGCGTAGCCAAGATTTCATTTTAGGGGGGGGGCGGTAGTCAGCACGCGAAGCGTGCGAATCACTTAAAGAGCGCGCTTAGCGCGCTCCCTAGGGGGGGGGGGGGGGGTGCAGGGAGGGGAGAGGGGGGAGTTTCCCCCCTCCCGCGCAGAACTGAGCTTTGAAAAAAGACGATTCGTTGTACCTTTCTCGACTCATAATCCTTGTCTGTATTCAGTCCGCCCCTCCTGCGTATAACGCGGAAGCTTTGACGTTTCATTAATTTATTAGAGAAAGAAGACGATTCGAAGTACCGTTCTCGACTCTTAATCCTTGTCTGAATTCAGTCCCCCCCCCCCTCCTCCTGCGCGAAGCGCGGAAGCTTTGACGAATTATTAGACAAAGAAGACGATTCGTTGTACCTATCCCGACTCTTAATCCTTATCTGTATTCAGTCCCCCTCTTTCGAAGCGCGGAAGCTTTGACGTTTCATTAAATTATTAGAGAAAGAAGACGATTCTTTGTTCCGTTCTCGACTCTTAATCCTTAATTTGAACTCAATTTCCCCCGTTCCGCGCGAAGCGCGGAAGCTTTGACGTTTCATTAAATTATTAGAGAAAGAAGACTCCTGTCCCTTTTTCTTCCTACGTCCTCTTACTTTTTTTCTTCTCTTTCTCTCTCTCTTTTTTTGTTTTGGCCGGCGTTTTTTTTTTTTTTTTTTTTTTTTTTTGGGGGGGGGGGGGGGGGGGCGACCGCCCCCACCGCCCCCCTGGCTACGCGCCTGGTTTGATCATACCCAAAGGATATGAATGAATTATATATACCTTAGTCAGTTTCATGCGATACCATCCCTAATGACTTTCGTACTTGCTCAACTACATCCGCATTAAAAAAAAACTTCTCATTCTTAAATATGAATGCATTATATCAGTCGTAGTTATTTTGATGTTTTAAATCTATATAATGATAATGTACTTGTTTTATGTCTTTTCTGTTGTGGTTGATACATGTTCAAAGTAAAAATGTAAATATTTTTGCAAACATTTTTTCTTTGAGGGAATTTACACCACAAGACCTCTTAGGCTTTATTCTTATTATCTCTTTTACATTTTCCAATAATATTTGCAGGTTATTCAACATTTTAATTTAATTTTTATTTGTGCATTTGCATCGAAATTGTTATTGTTTATATGTATATTTTTGTGTATTGTATATAATAATAAAATAAAATAAATAAAACAGCAGCGAGACTGACATTAGACCAAGAATAGACTAAAAACAATCATTAAATTACACCGAACCTGCTGAGTGGCCAGGAACCAGTAGGTCTGGATTCGATCTGCTGTTGGTCTCGTCAGTGTGACCGGGGTTTTAGAAATCCTATATGTTTCTTATCTGGAGGGAGAACTGCAAATGTTTGAAAAGTAGAATGTAATCAATGGGATAAAGAGTACCGAAACGCTAAAGTCATATTTGCTCGTCGTCTAGGTCACTTGTTTGAAACAGAAAATCCTGTGCATGAGATTCACCGCGAAATCGCTCAAGTAACGGGCTGGAGCAGGGCAAATTTATAATAAATAAAACAGCAGCGAGACTGACATTAGACCAAGAAAAGTCTGAACAAATCATTACACCGAACCTGCTGAGTGGCCAGGAACCAGTCGGTCTGGATTCGATCTGCTGTTGGTCTCGTCAGTGTGACCAGTGTTATAAATCTAATATGTTTCTTATAGGGGGGGGGGACTGAAAATGTTTGAAAAGTAGAATTTAACCAATGGGATAAAGAGTACCGAAACGCTAAAGTCATATTTGCTCGTCGTCCAGGTTACTTGTTTGAAACAGAAAATCCTGTGCATGAGATTCATCACGAAATCGCTCAAGTAACGGGCTGGAGCAGGGCAAATTCAATGTTTGGAGCTGCTGTGGTCACCATGCGATTGATTATCACTAAACTGTTTGGAACCAGCAACCTTGATTGCTTGGCCAGTATGATGTCACACTTTGGCACTCTATAAGATGGAGATTCGAATATATTGGAGATTCAAACACAGGTTGAATTGTTTGTGAGGGCACGGAGCGTCACATCGTGACAGATACGAGTGCTTTAGAAGACGCCACCACTGTTATCATTACGTATTAAAACGATAAATGGAATATAAATTCCAAAGTGCATACTCGACAATTGTTGAACTGTCCATGTCAGTAACAAAAATAGTTTCAACCACACGTACGATAATACAGGAAAATTTCACTTCGACCTGATTGTTATCGACTCTGTAGAAAATTCCAATTGCTTTGACAATTTTCAGCTTCAATATAGAACCGGGTCAAACAAAACTGTAATTTTCATTTGTCTTTTTATTTGATTATCAATCAAGACCCGAATTCAAAAGTAGTAGTAATATGATAAAAAACATGGACTATTCAAAGTAATGCAAATCATAGATTCGAACAGTTTACGTACATTAATATTTTCGTCATAGTGCTCCAAACCATAATTTTAATTTCTTAACAACAACAGAAAGAGGGGATAAAATGATTCCCAAAAGCAATGATATATTTAAAACATTGATTATGATACTAATACAGTAGTATTAGCATACAAATACAGTAGTATTAGCATAAAAATACATGCATACACACAACACTCCACAGTCCACAGTCCACAGTCCACATACACCCTTACTTACATACATATAGGCTGCATGTATTTATATATTAATGGAGGACGGGGTAGAATGGGGAGAAAGTAAGACGACCTAAACAACATTGTTGAAGATTTTTTTCTAAAAATGTGCATTGAATTATGATGTTTAAAACCAATGAACAAGAAGTATCTTTGTGCCATTAGTATGTAGGCGTTTCTATGAATTACTAACAACTTCGAGTTTCGGCGGTTTTTTTTAACATTAAGCTATGTTTTACGATCCGACCTCACTTTCTTCGCAAACGTAGAGGACTTTGATACCGAGGAAATTGTGTAATTATTGATCTCTATTGTTTACTCATTACGGGGGAGAATTTTGAGACCGAATGAATAATTCTTGACTCCGGGTTAAATATTTGCTCATTGTAATAAACAAAATTATTTGTACTTACAATACCATGACCGAAGAATGCATTGATGGGGAACAAATTCACGACAGAACACGCTTTAAATACGTCTTTTAAGGATATTGAATGATTTTCTATTCTATATTTCACCACTTAAAACAAAAATACAACTAAACTTAAAGAAATGACACCTGTCCGTCCGGGTATAAGTGGCACGAAAAACTGTCATTTTACGTTCATAATGGATAGTCAAACATTGATATACATTAATTTTGGTAAATTCCACTCTTTTATTAAATCAGGGGTGATAATGTTTCCCTCTCAAATGGTATTCTTTGCGTCACGTCAACTATTCAACAGTTATTATTACTGGTTCTGTATTTTCTATTTCATTTCATGTATTTACTGAAGGGGTATAATATCTTTACAGTAATTGCTTAATAGGCATTTATCCTGCGATTACAAGCATTACTCTGTGATAATTATGAAGTTTGTTTCTACAAATTTGTTGTTGTGATCTATAATATGCACCCAAACGTTTTCGTTTTTTTAATCACACACTTCCTTTTCTTTCCTTCTTTAAATTCTTCAGAATGGTCTGGTTTCCCTTTCTTAATAAATGCATGCAGGGCTGTATTATTTTTGTGGATCATGCATGATGATGACGAGAAAGGCCTGTTCATGGTATAATTGATATCAGATTTTTTTACCTATCTCGAATTATTTGTTTCTTCAATTCTTTGGCTATTCGGTCGATCAACTTGGATGGTCCAATTCCATCAACGGAAGCGACGGACGCTTGCGATTAGCTCCGGTATGTCCTTTAGGCGACAGCGAATGATGGCTAGCATCACCTTGCGGAACTCTGGCATCGTCCTGGCGTAAATCAGAGGGTTGACGCAACTGTTGAAGGTCAACATCAGGCCTGTCCAAGGGACGCCCGGATCACTCGGCGGAACGACAACACTAACACCAAATGGGAGCAGGCAGATGAAGAAGGCTAGCACCACTATGGCAAGTCTTTTCGTAACCGTGACATTGTACTTGTTCAGGTGTGGTTTTGCCTTGTTATTAGGCGAATTTTTCTTGAAGAAATTTGGACGCTTCTGATTAGCTTTGATACCTTCTGGAGACAACCTAGATTCATCCTCAGAAACTTCAAGGAATGTGTTTTTTGGTAAATTCTCAATTGCTGTAAATTTGCCCTCTTCATTTAATGTGATCTTTGTTTCAGTAGTTTGTGATGTGTGAAGGTTTGAGGTTAAACAGCTTTGTATGATTGTCTCTTCAGATGTGCTCGGTTCATTCGAGGGAACCTCTGATGAGCTAATTTTAACGTTGACATTGTCATTGCCACGCCTTTGGGGCGCTCCTGCCTTTTTGAGCTGGTTCATCTTTTTACTTTGTCTGGAAACGAAGAGATAGATCAGAACGTAGATAAAAACGACGACAATGAACACAGGGAGGATGATGGTAGCCCCGGCAATGAGGCTATATAAGTCTGAGTTAGGAATTGACGTATCCTGCGAGCAAACTTTGTACTCGTAAGAATATCCCAGTCGGCCCAACCCAGCAAAGGGAGGTACCAGGACGATAAGAGCTGGGTACAGCCAAGCGCTAAGCACCATGAAGCATATGTTTCTAGTTGTGTAGAGTTTCTGGACGTGTGTCCTTGACTTTGTCAGCAGGTACCAGCGGTTAAAGGCAATGAGGGCCAGCGTCATGATACTGGCACCCAGACAGATCCAAGTCACGGCCGAATTGGCTGCGCAGATCCAAGCGGGCAAAGGCCATCCGTCACGACTTAGCATGGCGACAACATTAAACGGGAGACAGAGGCATGTGAGAAGGTCGGAACAGCCCAAGTTGACGACCAACCAGTTGGTGGATGATCGGAGTTTACGAGAAAAGACTACGGCGGTGATGACGAGTGTGTTGCCGATGGATCCCACAAGGAAGACGATACAGAGGATAGTGGCTATAGCAATGCGCTGGTTGTAATCTTCAAACACAAAGAGATCCGTAACGCGACTCCTGTTAGTGATTATGTCCCTGGTTGTTGGGATAATAGTATTACCTTCCATAATTATTTCGTCTTTCGTCGTCGATACGTCTTCTGAAAAATAAAAAATAAAATCATAGAGATAAGTAAAGCAGATAGAAATTTGATGAATAAAATGACGATGATTTTCATAATATTTTAGGGCCGGAAAACAAGATGTTGTATTAGGTGCCAAAACATTTGTCGGTCGGTCGGAAATCTGTAAAAAAAGAAAAAAAATCTTCTTTTTCTTCTCCCTCTTTGGGCTGATATTTCTCAGTTTTGAATGCTTTATTACATTTTTTCTGAACAATGGTAACAAACTAAAAGCTTTGTTATAAAGCCGACCGTAGATTTCAAGATTTTGGGGTCGGTCGCAAAGGGCAATACAACTTATTTAAAGGTCTAATTGGTTGCAAATGCCGGAGGAGCCATACATACCTGATACCACTATAGGATGAAAATATCCGTATCCGGACACCTACCCCCTGGACAACCCCCCGGATAACCACCCTCAGTCAACAATCTCCTAGGACAACTACCCCCTAGGACAACTACTCGTAGGGCAGTTGTCGTAGAGGACGGTTGTCGTAGTGGGTAGTTGTCTGGGGGTAGTTTTTCTGGGGGGTAGTTGTCCTAGGGGGAAGTTGTCTGGGGTAAGTTGTCCGGGGGTAGTTGTCCCGGGAGGGGGGGGGGTAGTTGTCGTAAAGGGTGATTGCCCTATGGGGTAGTTGTCCTAGGAGGTAGATGACTGGGGGTGGTTATCCGGGGGGTAGTTGTCGTAGAGGGTGATTGCCCTAGGGGGTAGTTGTCCTAGGAGGTAGGTGACTAGGGGTGGTTATCCGGGGGTGGATGTTCAGGGGGAAGGTGTCCTAGAACCGAAATTATCATGACATGATCTATGTCATGGACACCTCTACATAATACTAGCAGAGCAAGAAAGTAATAACAGAAATAAAGGATGAACTATGAAATTACACGTTCATGATTGGATTTTAAAGGTATTACAAAGTTTTGGTATGGGGTCATGAATTTGGTTCAATTTAACATATTGGAAGCATATACTATCCTACAATATTCAGTGATCGTTGCCGCGGTTGAAATCGAGTCTAAAGTTATGAAATTGTAAATAATTAACTCTTTATGTTGTATAGCTCCCTCTCAAGGTCAATATGTCAATTAAGCTATAAAACAATGTTTCTTGACTAAAATCGACCGATTAGCTATTCCGGTTTGGAAATTATATATCACAACTACATATTCTGAGATTTTCATGGTCGCAGCTACCATTGTACGGCCGTAGGCGCTATTTGAAATTCATCAAAATTTACCGGGAGCACCGGTAAATTTTTATATTCAATTTTTCTCGGAAGCAGAAAAGTTTTAGGGGCTAAATTTTATAGTGCTTATAATACATCCACATGGGCATCCAAATATATCAAAATTGTAAAGATTCACTATCTACCCAATTTTAAAAATTTCCCAAAATTTTGTATTACCTTTAAGTAGGGCCTACCTATGATAATGCCCATGTCTTTGATCTATATATTGTCATTGTTGGTTATTAATGTATCATTTTTGTTTCACTTTTAGTGATTCTGTGGTATTCAACTTGAATGAATGAATGAAAATATCAGTCAAACTAGGGATTGATCTACGCCTTCTTCTTTGTGTTAATATGCTCTTCAAAATAATTTACATGTATTCATGAATTGTATACAATATATTATAAACTTGAGTCTATTTGTTACTTAGGAAGAGGAAATGAAAGAAATAATGTTAAGTTGAATTGAACAGGAACGAATTTAACTGAATTTATTGGTGAGTTTATATATTCTTGACAAATATCAGATAAGTTATTCACATTTCCAACAGGACAAAAGACATTCCAGAATCGAATGTAAATATAAAAATAATATATGCTTACATGATATGAACATCAGCAGGATTCACTAGGATGTATTTACAGACTGAGTGACTCAAACACCCTATAGTATATATATTATAAAGTACACCGACTGCTATAAAACACTTCCTGGGTCCCACTTCACAAAACTTGTCATCAGTGACTAATGACAGTTTTTGTTATAAGCAAGTGAAATTCTTGCTTCTGATTGGTTATCAGCAGATTTGAAAGGAGATTTGGAGCAATTTTGATTGACTGAGCAATGAACACCCTCGCAAAAAATCAATCTTGGGATATGTTCACGATCAAGGATGGATTGAATAAGTTATTTCGGATAGAAGGAAACTACTAGGAAACCAAAAGTTTACCCATGACGTCATGTTTATGCAGAAATGACAATGGATGACGGAATATGGTCAATAATAGAAATGAGCAAAATGGCGCCTAGATGACGTCACGCATGAGTCATTCAAAAATCTCTTTGTAAGGATCGATTATCACGCACATGGCACATGTCATGAACATTTCATTGTCATTAACCATGCCATTCATGAGATATGAAGCAAACAAAATCCATGCAGAAAGAATAGGGCAAAAAAGATAGATTCTAACGAAATCAATAGGTGCTCTGCTACGCTAGGTGGCAGATCATCTAATTACAAATTTTAAAGATACTATGTCCCTTTTGCAGCCAACATCGAATTCTGTAGAACTTTGCAAGAATTATGAATAGGCCTATGTCATGTATGTCCTATCTGTGAAATTTAAACGTTTGCAGTGTCCTTATATTCAAATTAGGCAAGGAAACCCGTTTACTTGCTAAAATTCACTGTCAGACACTATTAAGTGACTGACTGGCTTTTTTCTTCTTTGGTAATAACATACATAAAATGAGCTTTAAAAGGTACATGAGCCTTTTGCTACATCAATAAACAACTTCTTGTAATGGCCAAAATTAAACTAATTGCATCTTGCGCAGCATAAAACGTACGACCATTCAGTACAATGGTCTGAAAATCAGACTATTACTAACTGGCTCTATAGCTCCTAAGTCGATTCGACAACTAATAGTCGTTATTTTCCCACTTAAAGACATTTTCAAGCCCCCCTTTTTTAGGGAAGTTCTAAATTAGTATTATCTTTCAATTGCCGTTGGAATTTAACCTTTTCATTTTTTTGGCCTGCAAATGGGACATAGTACCTTTAAATGACAGGTTCAGATGTAACAAGCTATAATTGAATTTCAAGAAAACAAAGTATGTATGATTCAATTCTAAAAGGAAAAATAATTCCATCAAACACTGACCCGATAAGAATTGAAAATTCTTTTTATTGAGAGAACTGAGTCGTTAATTTTTTTATGTAATCTTATTCATGAGTTACTTGTCTGCACATTGCTAATATATCTTCAAAGCTTTCAAAAAGTATAGATGTTTTTATCCAAACTCAGATATTCTATACCCAGCAGAGTAATGGTCAGTATTTATAATGCTGTTATTTAACCACACCACAATTTTTGTTATGAGATATGGGGCAAAACATATGAAATTTATATTGACAAACTATATATTTTACAAAAACGCACAAGAAGACTGATAAGCAGGAGTGACTTCCGTATTTCCAGTCTACCACTATTCTTCCAGTTGTCTCCCAGTGTTTGAACTTGTAAAACTTGATATATCAGTTTTCATGTTTAAGTATCACAAAGGGATTCTCCAAGTATTTTTCGATTATATGTTTCGAACTAATTCTTCATTCCTTACGAATCACACTCGTAGACGGGATAATCATTGTGTCCCCAATACTCGTTAAACTATAAGAACCCATTCCATCCGTTTTACATAAGTACACAAATGGAATTCAATTTGTAAAGCCTCAAATCCAGCTCCACACCTTCTCATTTTAGAACTATGTCCAAACGTTACAATTTTGAAACAATGTTAATATCCTTGACTAAGTAGACCCTTTTTAAAAATCTTTCTCATTCAGATCTCTTCTCGTTCTTCTCTTTCTCTTCCTCACCTCTTCCCTTTCTTCTCTTTCTCATTCTGAACTCTGCTTTTGTTGTGTTACCCTTGTGTGACTGTGATATGTTGTGGTTGCGTGCATATACATGGGTGATACCTGCTGATAGTTAATGGTTGGTGGGTTTTTTTCTTCTTCTAAATGTACGTATATATACGTAGTAAGTTTTTATTTATTTCGCTATTTAATTTCATATTGTGTTCACCTTGTTAGGGGCCTCATGTACAAGCACAAGTTGTTTCGTAGATGTCCTGGCCTATTATTTATTCTCTATTTATGATTTGTAATGTTTTTTATGATGTCAAAAAACAGAATTATCAATTTATCATAACATTTAATTTAAAGGAATACGAACAATATTAATTTGTTCTGACTACATGGACTTTGTTAGAGGCAATATTTCCTCTATCTCTCTTTCTCTCTCCCCACCCCCCCCTCTCTCTCTTGTTTATATGTATACCTTTTTGCATAGTTCACTGGGACTTTTGTAGACTCTGTTGATCCTAGATCGTCTGAGGTGACATCTGGGCAATTCCACGGTAACGGAAGGACACACAGACAAGATTTTTGAACTTCAGGTTCATACTAAAAGAACTGTTTTATTAGTATAAGATGTGAAACAGTACAGATATAATACCTATATAAGTGCCTTTAATTCTCCCCCCCCCAAAAAAAATTGTCATTATAGTTAAGTAGTTTAAGAATGTGCATATTAATTATCTCGGTAACGGAAGGACATAAAAATGGACATGGTTTTTCCAGTTAATTAGTGTTTATCCAAACTTTGTGAAGTTGATTAAGCTTTCCACTTGACTGAAACACATTTTGTTCCCCATAGTTTAATACATACTAATAAAACAGTTCTTTTAGTATGAACCTGGAGTTCAAAAATCTTGTCTGAGTGTCCTTCCGTTACCGTGGAATTGCCCATCTGTTTCCGGATGAGGAAAGAAATACCACGAGAGATCAAAATAACAGGAAATACCATCTCGTATTCGGCCTAGGCCTATTTTGTGAAAATATGTGGAAAGTCCCCTAAAATCGGAGTCTGTGCGTGCAGACTGGTTTTCTTGGGTGGATTCCTTGACCATGACGACAGTCAGAAGGGCAATAATTTTCCGTTAAAGTAGGCCTATATAAGTCAAAAATCCCCCTGGTCCAAGTTTTATTTTAATATCCATATCGTTAGGAATAACGATATATTTATGTGTTTAAGCAATTTACCCCTTTTTCTTGTGCCAAAGGACTGCGGCTCGAAATCGTGTAGTGACCGAAGAGCTGTAGTCTCACAGAGACCTACCCAGGCGCGGATCCAGGATTTCTTAGGGGAGGGGGCCCAACTTTTTTCATTTTTGTTTGCTCCCGAAAATTTGAAAATCGCGCCGGCCGAAAAGTCGCTCAGTGGGGGGGGGGGGGGGGGGGAGGGTAGTGAGCACATTTTTTTTTTTTGGTCCTCGAAAATTTTTCAATTTGCACCCCCCCTTGAGCGCCAGGGGGGGGGGGCCCAACCCCCCAAAAAGGTAAAAATCACGTGATTTTACATGATTTTTTTTCTCAAGGGGGGGGGGGGGGGCCCGGGCCCCCCGGGCCCCCCCTGGATCCGCCACTGGACCTACCTTCCCCTTCTTCTCGTGGGCCTGCGATCCGGAGGTGAAGGGGGTGTTTTTCAAGGTGCTACACAGCCCAGCCCCCCCCCCCCCCCCGATATCGACTCCATTGTTGGTTTGATTAATTTGTGTTTTGGATCTGTTTTCGTTTGGCCTGGAATTTTCGGACGTCACTTGTGCTCCTCAGGTCATTACATTATAACCTCAGTTCCCTTAGTGACCAAAAAAATAATCATACCAACAGGGCCCTGCCCGTCACTGGTAAGATTACATTCGCTATGGGGAATATGAACAATTAAAACCCTTTCTATTTCATGTGAGAATTACGTACTTGTTCCGTGAAAAAAAAGTTTTTAATCATTAGTTCCTTGTTGCTTTAGGAAACAAAATCATCAGGACGTTTGTTGAGCCAGGATATCGCATGGTTTCTCTTATCTTACGTCATAACCTGTTCTGTGCCGATGCTATGTCGACATTTTTTTTAAAGCTATGAGATTCCGCTTTATGGGATGAAAAATAAACATTACGATAGTTCACCAGAAAAGTTTGGGTGCAAAATAAGTTGAATTCATCTATGCCACATATAATTTTATTGGGCGTTTAAATTAATTTAAAATAAACAACAAAAAAGAAAGAAAGAAAGAAGGGAATAATTTTAACCCTGATAAATGCCTCATGTCAAAGACGCTCCACCGTCATTGGACCATCTAGTAGACTAAACACTGATACCCCCGCCCCTATAACTGAGCCCAATCTATGCAACTGTCTATCATGATAACCTATTATAACCTTCTAAAGTGTAATAGTCAAACATTGACATAGCACACACTTATGTACCGGCAAAACTTATCAATTAATAATACTGTTTGATAACAATCTCCCGGCCATATATCTATCTGACCACTAAAATAAATCAGCACCAACACACTCGTCCGACTCTTTGGATTTACATTCACAATCACAAAGTTGTGTACATATCTCATTCCTGAAAGCCCATTCATTCCTGAATTGGTATTTACTTTATCCTGAATTGGTATTTACTATATCAAGAGGGTGATACATGACATTCATAATAACAATTAAATGCACAGCTTTTAACTTCATATAAAATAGAAACGAGAGTAAGCTTACCCAGAATAGTAAAACGAAGAGAAGAAAACTGTAGCTTGTGGTGAAATTGGTGTCAACGTGAGGACTGATACATGGCATCACCGGCACTCCGTTCTTATGTTTCTCCTCATTAAAGCTTTCAGGACTCTTCCATTCCCCAAGGGAGAGGGGTTATACTTTTTTAGATGCCATTTTTAGCCATCTATACTATTATATTGTAACTGATTTAGGATTCCTAAGTTCAATCATAATATTGTGTTTTATTGAATGTTGCTGATTAAATTATATTCAACAGAATCTTTGAGGGGGGCATAATTTATCATAATTTTTCAAAACAATCTAATTTGTTGGCCCAATCACACTATGTTGAAGTCAAACATTTTTAACAGCAAACGTGAAACATAAATTCACATCTCCAATTCATACCCTATAAGAACAAAGACAAATTGGAGTAACCAGCTATTCTGAAGGGTTATAGCGCATTCAAAATAACTACTTTTTAAAACCACTTTTTGCAATTTTTGCATAATGCGCGCGTGCGTCAATTTTGAGGTTCAACGAACGTCTATGACTCTATGAGCTAAATTTAGGACAAAAGTGGCTAAAGAGGCTTTATGGATAAAAAGTGAATTTCAAATTGCTAAGAATAGTAGCAGCAACACAATACAAGTGACAACAATTGAATTAATAATAATAATGATAATAGCAGGCATTTCTATAGCGCCGCCTATCTGGAAATATTCCGAGGCGCATTTATTATAACTCCGGCTTTAGCCTAGCTGCCATTACAGCGCTCCGGCATTTCAAGGAATTATTTCCTGCCAGGTACCCATTTACCTCATCTGGGTCGAGTGTGGCAAATGAAGATTAATGCCTTGCCAAAGGACATTAGTACCGTGTCGGGGATCGAACCACGACCTTTGATTTCCAAGTCAAGTGCTTAAGGGGCCACTCTAACCCAACTAACATTGCCTTTTAAAACATGAATAGGATGAATACACCTCTACTTATTAATATTCCAGCCTCTGATTTTTCAGAAATTCTCTAAATTTACCCCAAAATGATAATAACCCTCCATTTTTCACAGATATGTCTCGCTTGCTGGGCTACGCCCCTCGAAAAAAATCAATACGGACACGTGGCTTGATGACGCATTTGACGTCATTGCGGGCATGTCCGATTTGATTATTTTATAATTTCATAATTAGGAATGACGAAGTTGCCAGAAACGTACCGGGATTATTAAGTGCATATTATTTTTAGGATTTTGTTTTTCTTTCTTCAATTAATATCATAGTTTGCCCTTTTAAAGACATTTTAATGCCCAAATCACCCTCCTTTTCACTGAGAGGCTCCGATTATTAAGTGCATATTATTTTTAGGATTTTTTTTTCTTTCTTCAATTAATATCATAGTTTGCCCTTTTAAAGATGAAGTTGAGTTCTGGTCATGCGATTGCATTGTGAAAGAAACGGTGTGGAACCGACCAGAAAAGGTTGATCATCTAGCATATAAGAATTTGTGTGTATTGCAAGGTTCTGGAATCATCAAAGTGATAAGAAATTTGGCCAAGTCTTGGTAAAGTTACAAACACTTGCACAGAAAGATGTATATGGGACTACACGAACACGTGGCGTAAAAAGCCGGCCCCCCCGATTTTTACGATGTTACATGCATATTTAGAATATGAAGGCATTTGAAGAGCCATGCTTTTCAGGGAACATGTCTTAACTGATGTTTTTTCCACACTTGCATAATAAGAATGAGTAATGCTCACAAATTATTTTTCACCTCTTCCCAGAACTCAACCTTCTCTTTAAAGACATTTTAATGCCCAAATCACCCTCCTTTTCACTGAGAGGCTCCGCCAGTGACGTCTTATGCTTTGCGCAATACAGCTCCAAAACTGGGCTTTTTTTCTGAGCGTTCTGAGACGTCACTATATAACCAGTGGCGGATCCAGGAATTTCTTACCGGGGGGAAGGGGGGGGGGGGCACAAAATCGCATTGGGTGAAATATATGAAAAACGTTGGAGCGAAGCGACAGAGTGAGACCTCAGCGTCGAGGGAGCAGGGTGTGTCTGAGAGGGGGTCAGAACCCCTCCTAGAGTAGGAAGCATTTGCAACTGTAGAACCACATTAGGGACATTTTCAGGCACTTCCTGGTGTAATATGCATAAAAATGCTTTCTCCTACCCCCTCCAAGAGTCGGGATCTTTTGCAATTTGAGAAACACATTTGGCGCATATATGTTCACCGGCACTTTCTTGAAAAGCACGAGGACTTCTGATTGGTTAGAAGTTAGAGAAAAGTAATCTGTCACGTCGCGAGACGTTGTATATGCTTCGTTGCCGCACAATGCACAAAGACGATGGTTTGGTATTTCACCAGTAGTACTTGCAAAAAATATCTCGAGTGTATAAACTGTGTTGTTATCCCATTATTCTTTTAAAATAAATGCAATTTTGATGCCCTCGCACCTCTCTTCTATCGTTGTTTATTTCTCTTTCATTTTTTTAAATATATGTTTTTTTTTGTGTGTGTGAGTGATTTTCTATTAATTGTTTATTTTCAACTCTGTATTTTGATATCATGTGTTTTCTGCCAAATAATTTTTTCTTTTCTTTTTCCTTTCTCCTTTAACTGACAAAAAATCTCTCTTGCCCTCTTTTTTCCATCTCTTTTTTGTTCTTCTTGTGCATTTTTTTCTTTTGGGGGTGGGGGGGGGGGCACACGCCTGGCAAGAGGGACCCCATATTTTGTGTGTCGTAATTCTCAAATGAAAGTTAATTTTGAGTTTGCTTTTCGCTTAGTTTGATGGAAAATAAAATGGCCTCCGTTCAAATTGGCCCAAAACATCTTTATTTTCTTGTAAATAGCGATTAATGTTTTTATAAAAACAACGGGTCCTTCTAGGGTAAAACGACAAAGAAGTTGATTTCTTGTTAAAATCATTTGCATGAATATAAATAGATCGATGCTTTGTGTCAATTAGATGGAGGATCTTCTCAAACATTTTTCTTAATTACAACATGTATAGACTCAACTTTGTTTTCATTTCAGAGTTATGGTGTCACAGTTGGGATCTGTTATATCTCAATTTCCTTCCTGAAATTTTCATGAATTTATACGCTCTGAGGGGGAAATGGCTGGTCGGATTTCTACCAACAATATGATTGCAGCTGAAATCCACTTCTTCCCGAACATATTTCCGTAACTTCCAGCCAGCATATATCATTAATTC
>JAVYIG010013457.1:0-47275 GCA_035222895.1 Strongylocentrotus droebachiensis
TGTTTATGACCACATTGGTAATCTATTTTCTTCACAATCAGCTTATATGTTTTCTCCTTTATATACACTGCTCTCCCTTAGATATTAATGATTTCATACGCTGAAGCTCATTTGTAAATTGGAAGCTCAGATAAGCTAATCTTTAAGATGTCTCAATTATTTCGAGTAGATCCGTTGTAACATTACCAAATTGTCACTAGATGATGAGTAAAAACAAAATGAATATTTAATGAAATACCCGAAAATTAATACATTTCAGAGCCAACATTTTCCTGGATGTAGACTACCCTAAAATCAGAAAATTCGAAAATTATCATTGGCTATGAGGTGGTGTTCCGTAAAACTAAGGACAGTAAGACCCTTTGGTAATTATCCAGGAACACCTTCTTGAATATTTACAAAATGAGGGCAAGTAGGTCTAGGTGCACTCTCTTAGGTAAGTATTCTACGGATTTCTTTTAAAAAAACACCATTATTTTTCGAGCATCCTTGCTAAATTGGCTATCCCGTTTTCTTTCCTTGACAATATAAATATATTTATCTTATAAATATTATTTATGTTATAAATGTAAATTACCTTCAATATATCTTTGTTAATTTGTTTCAAATGAAAATCAATAAAATTCCCTGTGGAGGGAAAAATATGGAGAAAAAAAAAAGAAGATTTTTTTTCATTTGTCCTTCGGTTACCCCTTCTTACTTCAAGTCGATGTAGCTCTAGGTTCTCGAGTCATTTGGAGCGAGATTGAACCATCCACAGGTTTGGTTCGATTGAACAGTGTACCGGCAGACCCCAACGTGATGTTGAAACCAGATGGCACAGTCCAGGACGCAATCGTGACCGATTTCTACTTCATGGCCCCAAGTGGTAACTGGACCGCTCTAGAAACCCGGTATGGTGAGCACGAACTGATTTGGAGTGATGGTCTTCGGAATGTCATGATCAAGGGTACGTCATCAAAAAAATATCGTTTCTTTTAATTCGGTTGCATACGAGACGTCCATTGCGGCTTGCCTGTGGGTGACGCAGTCTTTGACACGCCATATGAGAGAAAAAACTGAAAGTATAATGGTCAGCTAAAACAACGTGTTAAATAGCGGGTGTATATTGAAGCAGTATAACGCAATCGAAATTACTGGTTTAATTTGAATGTGTGCGCTCAGTTGGCCTTTGTGTCTTTGCGCCTGCGTAAGTGCATGGATCTACAAGGATGTGTCTCAATCATGTTAATACCCTTATGTCACCTCTACAACCTGCAAATAATTAAAACCAGTGCATATTTCGGATCGTTTCATATATGTTATTTTAACCAGTTGCCAAGTTCATACATCAACTTGATTTTTTCTTTTTCTTCAGGGTCAATGGGAAGCGACCGATCGGTGAAAACCTACGCATCTATATCCCCCACCGTTCTGGGAGTCGCAGTTGATTGGCTGACGGGCAACGTGTATTGGACAGATGCAGCGTATGATTGGATAATAATGCATGACGCAAACGGGACGCGTAACGTACTGATTATTGATGAGGACCTGGATATTCCTACAGGCATAGCCATTCATCCATCCAGGGGGTAAGATAATTTGTCTCCAGTTTCTTTCCGAAAGCAGATCTGGGAATTCAGTTGAGAGGAAATGTTTGGAAATGGCTGAAGTTCATGAACCTGTGGAAGAGTGGCGTAGATAGTTGTTTTTTTTCTTCTCAAAGAGGATAGGTGGTGGTGGTAGTAAGTGGCAAGGGGGGGGGGGGTATTTTAAAGGACTTCGTCTACAAGGTCGCTCTTAATAAGATATCGCAATTCGATTCACTTAAATACATTCGAACAGGCGCGGATCCAGGGGGGGGGGGGGCCGAGCGTGCCTTGCCCCCCCCCCCCCGCAAAAAAAAAAAAAAAAAAAAAAAAAGGAGAGAGAGAGAAGGAAAAGAAGGGAAAGAGGAGAGAAAGGGAAAAAAAGAAGAGGAAGAAGAAAAGAAAAGAGGAAAGAAGGTGATCGGGGGGGGGACTTGCCTCCCCCTCCCCCCCCCCCCCCCAATAAAAAAATAAAAGAGAAGGAAGGAAAGGGAAAGAAAAAAGATAAAGAGGAGATAAAGGGAAGGACAAAATAGGAAGAAGAAAAGAAAAGAAGGGGGATATCAGTTGCAATTTTCCCGCCAACAATCGAGGGGGGGGCAAAAGACCCTAGCCCCCCCCCCCCCCCCCGTCCCCGCTAAAAAAAGGTAGAAGGAAGGAAAAGGAAAAGAGGAGAGCTAAAAGGGAACAAAAAGAGGAAGAAAAAAAGAAAAGGGAGAAAAGAAGCGGAGATCAGTTGCGGTTAATCCCGCCAACAATGTGTGGAGCGGGTTGGGGACCAAAATGACCGTGCCCCTCCCCCCCCCCCCCCCCCACAGCAAACCTAAAAGAGAGATAAGGAAGGGAAGGGAAAGTGAAAGAGGAGAGAAAGGGAAAGGAAAAAAAAGAGAATGAAGAAAGGTAAGGGATATCAGTTGCAATTTTCCCGCCAACAAGGTGTAGATCGGAGGGGGGGGGGGGGGAGCACTGGCGTACTGATAGGGGAGGGGGGGTTGGGTTTGGAGAAATAGAATTCAAACGGGGTTTATTTATAATTCAATAACGGTGGTTAACAAATAATGCTGAAATGAGATAATTTTCCTCACTCCATGCGTTTTTTGGAAAATGACAAATTCCTAAATTTACAGCCAGGCAAGAAAATGCTTCTTGAGATGCCTACATATCAGGGCCAGCGGAACGGCGGGGATCGGGATCCTCGAGCCCCCCCCCCCCCACACTTTCTTTGAAAAAGTATATTAAAGAGAAAATGCCTAAACTCTTGAACTTCCGGGGCTCTGCCCCCTGGACCCCGTCTAGGGCGCTAAATGCTCATCTGACCGTAAATTAAAACCTTAAACCCCTGAGCTTCCGGGGAGGACAAGGTATCAACATATGTTCATCTGACAGCAGGCGCGTAGCCAGGGGGCGGTGGGGTGGCCCCCCAATAAACACCGGCCAAAAAAGAGAGGAGTGTAAAGGAGGAGGACGTAGGAAGAAAAGGGAATAGACAAAGAACATACTGTATTTGAAATTCAGACAAGGATTAAGAGTCGAGAACGGTACAACGAATCGTCTTCTTTCTCTAATGAATTAATGAAACGTCAAAGCTTCCGCGCTATGCGCGGGGGAGGGCAGGTGGAACTTAATTCAGACGAGGATAATTTTCGGGAACGGTACAACGAATCGTCTTCGTTCTATAATAATTTAATGAAACGTCGAAGCTTCCGCGCTTCGCGCGTAAGGGGGGGGGGGGGGGGGAAATTGATTTAGACAAGGATTAAGAGTCGAGAACGTTACGACGAATCTTCCTCTTTCTCTAATGATTTAATGAAAAGTAAAAGCTTCCGTGCTTCGCGCGGGTGGGGGAAACTAAATTATTTTTGAGAGCGGAACAACGAATCGTCTTCATTCTCCAAAAATTTAATGAAACGTCGAAGCGGGGGGGAAACTGAATTTAGACAAGGATTAAGAGTCGAGAACGGTACAACGAATCGTCTTCTTTCTTTAATGATTTAATGAAATGTAAAAGCTTCCGCGCTTCGCGTGGGAGGGGGGAAACCGAATTTAGACAAGGATTAAAAGTCATAACGGTACAACCAATCGTCTTATTTCGCTAATGATTTAATGAAACGTAAAAGCTGTATTCAGACGAGGATTATTTTCGAGAACGGTACAACGAATCGTCTTCTTTCTCTAATGATTTAATGAAACGTACAAGCTTCCGCGCTTTGCGCGGAAGGGAGAAGGAGAAAAATGAATTCAGATGAGGATTAAGAGTCGAGAACGGTACAATGAATCGTCTTTTTTCTCTAATGATTTAATGAAACGTAAAAGCTTCCGAGCTTTGCGCGGGAGAGGGGGGTGAATTAAGACGAGGATTAAGAGTAAAAAACTGTACAACGAATCGTCTTCTTTTTCGAATGATTTAATGAAACGTAAAAGCTTCCGCGCTTCGCGCGGGAGGGGAAAAACTATTTTCAGACGAGTAGGCACGTACGGAAGAGGAGGGGGTTAGGGGGTTGACCCTCCCCTTGCGGTTGTTTATGTGTGTATTTTGGAGCAACCCCCCCCCCCCCCCACCCCTTTTCTGTGATTTTTTTTTTTTTTTTTTTTTAATTAAAAAAAAAATAAAAAAAATATGCCAATGGCTGACCTAAAAAAGGTGACCTCACCTCCCCCCCCAAACGAAACAAAATGTCAAATTTTCAAATTTCGAGACCAAAAAAAAAAAAGTGTCCTCTTCCCCCCCCCCCCCCCCCCCCCCGCTTATTTAGCGGCTGGCTGAGTCGTTACGATTTTTTTCGGACCAAAAAAAAAAAGTGGGCCCCCCCCCCCCTAAGAAATCCTGGATCCGCGCCTGCATTCGAATGGTTTCAATAGTCAATAAAGATGTCGTCCGAGGATGATATAAAGCAACTAAAGTAGTGGTTAAGCATAATATCTGGTCTAAGTATGTTGCTTAGTTGTTCAGATATTAATGCTCTTTCCAAGTCCAAACCCGCAGGTTCAAGACATGGCGGAGCTCCTGTATTTGTTTTTTAAAGCGCTTTGAGCATGTTTTTGTTAAGGCGCTATATAAATATTAATATGTATGTATGTATGTTTGGTGAGCAAACCGATCACGATGATCTAACCTTAAAGATAAAGTTGAGTTCCGGTCATGCGATTGCATTGTGAAAGAAACGTTGTGGAATCGATCAGTAAAGGTTGACCATCTAGCATATAAGTATAGGTGTGTACTGCAAGGTTCTGGAAACATCAAAATCATAAGAAATTTGGCCCAGTCTTGGTATAAGTTACAAGCACTATACACAGAAAGATGTATATGGGACTACACGAACATGTGGCATTAAAATCTGTCCCGATTTGTATGAGGGGTGTTATATGCCATATTTAGAAAATTAAGGCATTTGAAGAGCCATGCTTTTCAGGGAACATTTTTTTTCTGATGTTCTTCCATGCTTGCATAATACCACGATAACGCTCACAAATTATTTTG
This sequence comes from Strongylocentrotus droebachiensis, assembly GCA_035222895.1. NCBI lineage: Eukaryota > Metazoa > Echinodermata > Echinoidea > Camarodonta > Strongylocentrotidae > Strongylocentrotus > Strongylocentrotus droebachiensis. The sequence goes on from JAVYIG010013457.1 coordinate 5,047, forward strand.
TACCTCTTCCCAGAACTCAACCTTCGCTTTAAGCTACTGATCATTGCATTATGGTTGTCAGGAAACAGGAACCTTCTAAAAAGATATCATCTTTGAGAAAAAAAATCCTAAGTAAATTCTTAGTTTCCAAGTTTAATTTTTTATCCATCAGATACCTATTTTGGACTGACTCAGGATCCAGGCCAAAGGTAGAGCGGAGTAATCTTGCAGGAGGAGGTCGTCTTCAACTGGTTTCCACAAACATCGTTCGTCCCTCTGGAATAACAGTTGATTATGAAACTGACTTGTAAGTATGGAAAACTGAAGTACACGAATAACTAGTCAGACAGGTGTAAATCTACACTGATGGAGTGCTTGGGCTCATTGGTAGCTCAAGTCCTTCCCAAAATTGCTCAAGTCTCCCCTCATTGATTGAGTTGTTTCATTTTGAAAAGTAGATTTAACATCTTGTGTTACAAAATACTGTTCAAGATTAACTCAACGGCAGTAAATGATGATAAAATACAAACTGGCAACTGTAGCCACCGTGAAAAAAAAAAAAATGAGTTTTTCAATCAAACTTCACTATTCCAATTATACATGTATACTGCACTTTTTAGACTTTTAATTGCCAATTTCGAGTGAGGCCAGGGGATTCTACCCTCAAATCGTAATATTTATGAATTTTTGAACTTATTTTCATAAAGTAATAGCCTCTAGCGTGTGGGTACTTGAAATACAGTGCGTCCATCGATAATTCTCGGTTTCGTTTTTTTCTGGGACGCACTGTAGATTTACCAAAATATTAGATATGCTGATTAGTAGCTTAAAGGGAGTGGGTAGTCAGTTTCCATGTGCAGAAGGCCATAATTCGCTGACACCAGCTTTGGTGGAAATACCATTAATGGGAGTACAAATCTGCACACTGCAAACCCGTTGGCCCATCAAGAATTACCCCCTAGTCTCTCGGAGCATGTTCGAAGATTCTTCGGGCGAAGGAAAAGCAAAGCATTACATAAGGTCTAATGGTCATAAAACTCAAGGCTAACCCTGGTGATTGACAACACCTGTTATTGGGTAAACACCCGAACGGTGTCGAATTCCCCATGAGAGCTGACTTCTCTGTGACTTTAAGTGACAAAATAGCATTTTTTCATTCGAGGATATGTTCCACTGAGACTGCGTATGGCTTCACTGAGTGTAATTTAAATCATTGGACTTTTTGATGATCTTAGAGTATATTGGGTGGATTCCGATCCATCCTACAACCACATGGAAGTCTGCAATCTTGAAGGGGCAAAGCGCAGAACACTGATGCACTCTCCAATCAATCTAGGCCTTTTCGACTTGACCATCTCTGGGGTAAGTGCGAGTGTAAATTAGCATTAATCATCGACTTTCGTTTAAATACCCACATTACCAAATAATCTCTATCAAATACAAATACAGTCATACGAATACCAATTTAGATATTACGTCATAAGTTCCGTCACAACCACGTTAGACATGTAAGCATTACATCAAGTCTAGTCCACTTTGTTGAGCAGAAATATTTGAAAATCATAAAACTAGTCTCTTCTTGAACCTACTCCACCCGTTTGTCAACATTGCAATGAACTATCATTATCTGCAAACTTTATTCTTTTAAGAAACCCTTTTTTGTGTGTGTGGCTGTGTGTGCGTGTGTGTGTGCGTGTGTGTGTAAGTGAGGTGTATGTAAGTGAGTAGTATATATTTTTTTGAGTTGAGAATGTTTAGCAGACATCCACTGGATGGGTGGGTGGGTGTGTTTGTATGTGTGTGGGTGGGTGGGTGAGTATGTGTGTGTGTGGGTGGATGGAGGTGTTTGTGTGAGGGAGGGGTCAGGGAGGGGGCAGGGAGGAGCAGGCATTGTTCCAGTAAAAGATTACCTCCAGATTTAATAAAGTTTTTATATTTTTATATAAGTGAATAACATTTACGATTGACATATATATTATGTTAACGTACTTACACGTTTACTTTGTTGCTAAGTTAGATTTGCCCTTGTAGATCGGCGTGTCTTGGTCAGTGTTGATATCGAGGCATTTGTTTCTCCTCTTCAAAGAACTACATCTACACAACGGCAAAAGAGTCCCAGAAACTGATAGTGCTAGTGAAAGACAGTGGTCAAAAAACTATTCAATCTTGGTCTCCAATATACTCCATACAGCATCGTGACCTACGCACCGGATGTACAACCTCAGGAATATTGTAAGTCTTTTAAAAATAATCTATTGAAAGAACATTAGATCCTGGCGCCATCTTATCAAGACATGTCATGTGTCGTCTGAATCAATCGCAACCCGAAGTAAAGATCAATTTCAATCGTCGATCTGACCGTAAGAGAGAGATAAATGTGTACATTTTAATTTTCTACGATTGACTGGATGACATATGATCAATCCGGATTGCAACTATTTACAATAAGGACCATGGAATCAAGAATTATTTCATCATTTAACTATAAAATGCGGGAAGAGAACATTGGTGCATTGGTCAGGAGCGTACGCAGGGGGGGGGGGGTTGGGGGTTAACCCCCCCCCCCTTTGGTATTTTTGTGTGTGTAAACCCCCCTAATACCCCCTAAAACCCCCCCCCCCTTTTTTTTTTTTTTTTAATTATTACAAAAAAAAAAAAAAAAAAATCCCATGGCTGACCTAAAAGAGGTGACCTTAACCCCCCCCCCCCCCCCCGACTGAGCAAAATGTCAAATTTTAAAATTTGGAGACCCAACAAAAAAAAAAAAATCTTCCCCCCCCCCCCCCCCCCCCCCCCCCCCCGCTTATTCAGCAGCTGGCTGAGTCGTTGCGAAATTTTCGGCCCGATTTCCGATTTAAAAATGTTAAACCCCCCCCCCCCCCCCTTAAAAAAATCATGCGTACGCGCCTGGCATTGGTGATGCATATTTGTAAAGGACAAATTAGAATTACTCACTGATCATGTCGAAAGAGGACAGGAATGTGATGATTGAATTTAGTTACAGATATCATCATCGTAATATTCTTTGATTCTAAACTTACGAGAATACAAATTATAATTTTGTTTGTCTCTAAAATTACAATTTTGTTATGCTTACAGCACCGTGTAGCAGTAACCCTTGTAGCTTCCTTTGTGTCGGGGGAGGACCCAACGGTTACACCTGTCTCTGTGGAAACGGTTTCCTCTTAAAGGAAGATGGTCGTACATGCGAAAAGGGTAAGGCTTCAAGGACAAGCTCTCTGTCGTGGATTGATTTGTGTGTTTCTCCTCAGTAAGAAGATGTGCGATACATGTAATTAGATATATTAAATCGTCTTAAGACTTATCTATTCCATCTGTAATCCAGTATTTCTTGTAAGTCTGTGTAAGTTTATTTTACTAAATACATAATTGATATTTTATTTGTATAAACGTCTGAAATTAATTAGTTATCACCCTTTAGTATCATAGGCTGCCCGGGTGGGGCCTGGTGGCCTCAGATGCTAGAGCTCCTGTGAATAATGTGCTGATTGGGCTAATCCATTGAATTGTCAGTGAACGGATCAGCTAGAGGGCTCCGGGCCCCACGAGTTAGTCTTACTTGTACTCGTTGTCGAGCCTGTTCCTTGATGATTTGTAATAGCATTCCCTCTTTGAACTTTTGTATGTTCAGTGATATATCATTTGTATATCTTGGCCCCAGATCACGCTTATTAGACCCAAGCGTTTTCCATATTTCTTCTTTATTCCAGAGGGTACTATAGACCCACCGCAGTACTTCGTTGCCTCGCGCTCCAAGCTTTGTCGATATCCCATCAACTTTCATGACATTGCTTTCTCCATGGTCACAAACTTTAACACATCCTGCTTCTTAGAAGGGCGGATCCATGCCGTAGCTATCGCCGTCGATTTGGAAGACGGACTCGCGTTTTTCAGTGACTTTGAGACGAAGGAAATAGGGATGGCCACTCTCAGAGATGGAGCACCGGTGCAAATTATTATGGGTGGGGTACGGGATGTACAAGGTAGGACTATAACGTATCTCTTAATGACATGCCTTTTATCATTGTTATCATCAGCCCTTTCATCTTCATCGTCATCATCCGGTCACCATCATCATCATCATGATCATCTTTATCGGTGTTATCATCCTCATCATTATCAACACCACCATCATCATCATCACCATCATCATCATCACTATCATCACCATCATCATCACCAATCACCACCATCATCATCCCTATCACTACTGTCACCATCACATATCATCGAACAGTAGAAAATAATGTTTATGTTTTATATCTCATGTCATTTTAGGCTCATACGATTATAATTTGGAATCTTAAACCTTGTCGAGACACTTCGTCGATGGCTATTTTGGCGGGGAAAAGTAGATATGGATATGATCTTTTAATCGATTACAATCAGTATTCGTAACGTTTTCCCCTAAATCAGTGTATGATTAATAGTGTATGCATATGGACATTTATAAAACGTGATCGTGACTATTTAGTATCAAGAAATGGGTACCATTAATTTTTGTAATCAACATGATCAAGGGCAGTCCTTAGATTGGCACGTTTGCTTTCATTACATTTCTTTCTTCAGGTTTAGCCGTAGACTGGATGACGAAACACTTGTATTGGACGGACCATGCCAGGGGTACCATTGAGGTGTCCAAGTACGACGGATCTTACCGAACAACACTCATCAAGGACGATGTCATCAAGCCTAGGAGCATCGCCATCGATCCAGAAAGAAAGTAGGTTACTTTTCTAATTCACGGCGCTTAAAGAAGTTGTCAGTAAATTAGATACGTGAATTAAGAGTGACAATACTCTTTCTGTTTTTAGGAATGGCGTGCTTGAAAAGACAATGTTTATGCTGATGTACTTCACAAAAAATAGTTTAATACAATTTTGGAAACCATGATATCAAACAAAACGGAGACTATGATTTCAAATAAAAGATGAGTTACTGTACCAACTCATTTGACGATGTTGACCTTAACATTTCTCGTCAAACCAGGGAAAGCGATATGTGGTTTGGTACACACAGAGAAAAAGAGGTTTAAATTTACTCCCTATATCAACTTACCTGCATGTCATCTGGTCCCACTTCAGCACATACAGAACACCGCTGCACGTCTCATCACTCGCACTAGAAAGCACGAACACATCACTCCAGTCATCCGCACCCTACATTGGCTCTTAATTCACCAACGTATCCAATTCAAGATCCTTCTCCTCACGTTCAACATCATCCATCATCGCGCACCATCATACCTGATTGAACTGATCTCACCCAAACAGACTACCGGCATGAACCTTACATTGTTAAAACAAGTATTACAAAACTGCGGGTTAAAAAAATGTCGATTAAAAAACACTCGACCATGGCTAAAAATGTAGTGTTGATTAAAATTTACTTTTAATCTTGCGTTGGTTAAAAACAGTGTTGATCAAAACTATTCCTTTTAACCTATGTTGGTTAAGTCCAAGTCGTTGGCAAACGTTGTAACCCAGCATGGATTAAAAACAAAATTCCGACAGTAATGATAGCCCCCTTCCGGTTAAAGTTTAATCAATGTTGATTGAAGTACTGGTCACGTGACCCAACGGAACGATATCGAAGCGCGTAGCTAGCGATCGCTCGACATAATATACACTGTACTAGTAGCTACAAGTACACAAAGTACATGCTACGCGTGCGACAAAATTAACAATAGAGGTTGTCGCGAGGACGCTAAGGAAATGGGGGTTTGGACGGTCTTATCTCCGTGTTTTCAGTTAAGAAATTATTTTGATATTATCATCATCAATTCTAAGATTGTAAGGAAGAGGTGAAATAAGGTTCTTGCTCAAATCAAAACGATTTGTGTCCCGTTAGCGTCTTATTTTTTCGTACCACGGCGAGGCCAGCTTGAGCTCGCGAGATAAACCTGCGCATGCGCACTCGCAAAGGAATCCAGCGCATGCGCACGTGGAATCCGGTAGGGCGGTTAGTAGGGTGATAGTAATTATACAAATCAACCTGTCATCAACTCATCGTCAGCTCAATCGGTAAGGACAGCGTGTTACTAATATAACTTTGGAGTTGACGTGAGGGTTCAAATCTCGGTTTATTTAGTTTTTTTGCCTTTATAAATAGTGAGGCAAAGCAATAAATAATCAAAGTCGAATTGTTTCTGACCTCTTTGCAAGCTCTCATAGCTTGTTATGTATGAAAATGGGTTCATACTGGAATCTGGCCTCGCCGTGGTACGAAAAAATAAGACGCAGGTTAGGCTGTACATAGCTCAACCAGTAAGTAACTGTTTACTTGCACCATTATGTGAGCATTGCACAATGCACCTGGCTCTCGTAAGCACACACACACACACACCTTCTTTGATGTTGCTCTCTACAAGGTAGAAAATCCATTTGCCACAGATTTCCTTTTTCTCGAATTTTGATATGAGTTAAAAAGTAGTTATCACACTCAAAATAATGTAGACCTAGTTCGATATAGTTCGTCCAAAGACAGCGGTTTGTGATAAGACCATACTTTGACATACAGTCGTCGTTGTCGTTGTCTGATACGAAACAAGGTACTTGCATAAGGTCATGGGTAAACATGCTTTAGGCTTGTAAAAGGTTTTCAGCGCATGCTGTGGTAGACTTTATCTGGATTTTCCCATCTAATGTCCCTGTCACACCAAACGTATAGCAGTAATGTATACCGACGTATGTGAATTTTCACCAACACGCTAGTGCACGTTTACATAAGTTAGAGGTAGGTTTGGTATAAGTTGTATACGTTAAAAGCATGCTGGTATAAGCTGGCATACGTTGTTGTACGCAGAGGCCGAAATAAATTGTTGTGCATGCGCAAATTTTTTGGGCGTATGCAGACGTCCTCTTCAAAGGTTAGGTTTACGTTAGGCATACGTTACACATACGCTAGACACACGTTAAATACGTTAAAGGTAGGGAACTCATACGTCGACATACGTTGGCATGAAGGTATACCGTACAGCTAACTTATTGATAACCTACGAGTAACTTACTTCTAGCCTATATATAACCTATATATCTGACGTATCTGCAACGCATATTGACGTGTTCGACGTATGTTTGACGACGGAGTAACTTTAATATTGAACGTGTTTCTACCGTACAACTGGCGTAGTAAAGGCGTTTTTCAAATTGTAAGCATGTAAAGTAATTTATTGAAGTTATTTATGCAGAACGTCACGCATGGGTTTCGATCCTTACGTAATACCTATTGTTCAGGGGGGGGTGATGAATAAATCACCCCCCCCTGATGAATAGGTATCAGTGACAGATCGACACCCATGACGTCACGTGATCTTCGGCAACACGCCGAGCGCGCTGCGCATAGTTTTCTCATAAGCTACTCATACGTTGGGCATAGGTCGAGAATGCTGGACATGCGCTGGCCATACGCTGTGATTCGCTGTCATACGCTGTCATAAGTTAGTTATAGGTTACTAATAGGTGAGACATACGATATGTATACGCACAAATTATTCATGCTGCAGAATTGTTGATGTTTTTGTGGGCGTATGCCGACGTTTTGATTTTATTTCATGATTTTCCATACGCTAGCTAACCCTAAGGAGCGCATGCGCAAACCTCTTCGTGTATATCACGAAAGGACAGTCCAAGTGTTATAATTTTTTCACTTGTATGAAACAAGAGCAAATAGGAGAAAAGAATGGTTTGAAGTGAGTCGGACCGATTGTTAAAAAATTATGAGTGTTTGAAATGTGACATCGCTAAATCTATGCAAATATCAAATTTACAATTTGGTTTGTGGATTTTGACATAATTATGCTCGGACAACTCTGTGACTCAAGTCGTTAATTGCTATTTTTCTCCTAATCGCTTTCTCTCTTGGTGCACTACGAAAAATATATAATAGATAGCATATTATTATAAACCAAAGACCTTATTCAGTCATGCGTTAACAAAATAAACCCTTACATTTCAGCCACTTTGTGTGTCGGAACAAATGGGAAATTTGTCAGGCACAACGTCGCGGATAATTTGAAATTCACATAGGCCTATGTTTAGTGATTAAGATCCTTAAAGAAAAAGAAAAAAATCTTTATATTTGCCCGATTTCACAAGCTTAACAAGTCTGTTTCTTTAATTTCTGCTAGTTCTTAGAGTCATTTGCTATTTCCCTTTAAGTTTAAGCAAAAGTATACACTGTCGCTCATATAGTTGGAATATTTTTTTTTTACCCCAATTTATGGAATTATTTTGACAATGATTTGATTTGATTTGATTTATTGGTTTCTGCATCTTTTTTTCTTTTTTTCATCATACATTTTCATGAACATGATATGGTTTGATACAATGTTTTAAGTGTATATAATTTTATACAGATAATAAACGAAATTAAACAAATATATTGAATGCATAAAAGTGGAATTTTTCAGTTTGCCTTGTAGCCGTTGTAGGGTATTTATTCCTAATAGATCTAGATAATAGTATACATTCTCAGATTTTATTGAATAATAATTTGCCAGTGTTTGTTTTGCGTGACTGTTAAAACATGTGTATGCTACTACGCTTATCAACTAGGGGACCTACGCCCTTAAGTCATAAATGAAAGTAATGAGGATTAATGCCCCACAAAAAGGCACTAATATGGCACATCGACACGGTTTTGATCCCGAGGCCTCACAGTTACGAAGCCAATGCTTTGCCACTGAACCATTACTGTACGCAGCGGGGGATAGGGTAGGGGGGAGTTCCCACAAATAAAAAAACAAATAAAAAAATGCAATAATTTTTCAATAGTTCATTGAATTTTACCCCGGTCCCCAACATAAACAAATCCTCGGTACGACCATGCATTATGGCTCAAGGCATGGGCACACAGAATATTTTTAATGTTGGGGACCGGGGGAACTGCCCCCTACCCTAGCCCCCGCTGCGTACGGTCATGGTTCTGTGGCAAAGCAATGGCCTCGCAACTGTGAGGCCCCAGGATTTAAAAAAACGTGTCGATGTGCTATATTAGTGCCCTTTTGTGGGGCATTAATCCTCATTACTGTCAATTATGACTTAAGGGCGTAGGTTCCCTAGTTGATAAGCATAGTAGCATACACATGATTTAGCAGTCACGCAAAACAAACACTGGCAAATTATTATTCAATAAAATCTGAGAATGCATACTATTATATAGATCTATTAGGAATAAATCATTGTCAAAATAATTCCATAAATTTAGGTTAAAACAAATATTCCAACTATATGAGCGACAGTGTATATAGAAAGGGGGCAGAGTCCCTTATGAATCAGCCAATTCATGAAGGTTTTATCTATTTTTATGAAGGACTACATTCTATGGACGGAGGAGGGAGGGAACAATGGTATCTACGCAAGCAACCGCCACACTGGAGAGATAGAACTAGTGTATCATAACCGAGGGGAGCAGGTGTATGGCATTACAACTTACGCGGACACCCGTCAGAAGATCATGCATCGTAAGGCAGCTGAACAAGTCTCATACCTTACCGACCAAATATAAGATTTGTATATACTACATAGCATATAATACATTCTAGGCCTACGTTCAATTTCAGAAAATGGTATAGATACATGACTTTTCATGTAGACTATTGCGTCTTATTTATTCCTTAAATTTTTCTTCTAAGATCCATGTCGTTACCAGAACGGAGGATGTGATCAGCTATGTCTCAGCTCATCTTCTAGTCGACAAGGATTCGTGTGTGTTTGCACTCTTGGGTTCTACTTGGCTGACAATGGAAACTCTTGTGTGTCAGGTAAATATTGTCCAACCTTTCTTTGCAGATTTCTTTGCATTATGAAGAATTGCTTTTAGGGTGCTCATAAAATCAAAACATCATTTACCCAATAAAACTTTGCCCATCCTTATTTCATTTTGATTGCCCATTGCATTGTTCACCTTGCACCAAATAGAAAGGATGTGTTTTCAAGTCGATGGAATAAGAGTTGTATACATAGTTATATAATTCTTTCCAAAATGTTTTCTATTTTAAGAGTAGACACAGATAGGGTACGCCCGTCCCCAAAATATGTATCTGATTTCACCAGCTTTACAGTGCGTCCCAGAAAGAAACGAAACCGAGAATTATCGATGTTTTATCATAACTTATTCACATTTATAATTAATAAATGACCCATGTTTGGAAACCTGAGATCCTCTTCTTTCATTTGATGCCATTTATATGATGCATATTTCACGCATGAGTGATTAAAAAGAACTTGAAGAGAGGAAACCAAAAAGTAATTTGGCGGACGGTATCTGAGTTTCAAATAGAAAATCACATTTCTAAAAAGTTGAGTTTCTGCCCTTTCATATGACACCTCAGTAGGAAAAATGAGCTAGGAATAACAAAGTTCTGTTTGTCTAAAATAGTGCTTGCATTTCCATAATTTCATCAAACGAATTCGTTTTCACTGGCTTCCTGCCGTAGCAACTAGCAGAATTGACAAAAGACTTAACTCCGTTTCGTTGACAATCAGCCATGCATTAAGTCTGTCGTCTACGGCTGATTGTCAACGAAACGGAGTTAAGTCTTTTGTTAATTCCGTTTGTTGCTATACGGCAGACAGCCAGTGAAAACGAATTCGTTTAATAAAAATAAGGAATGGGAAGCACTACTTTAAACAAACAGAACTTTGTTATTCGTAGCTCATCTTTCCTGACTGAGGTGTCATATGAAAGGGCAGAAACTCAACTTTTTAGAAATGTGATTTTCTATTTGAAATTCAGATACCGTCCGCCAAATTACTTTTTGGTTTCCTCTCTTCAAGTTCTTTTTAATCACTCATGCGTGAAATATGCATCATATAAATGGCATCAAATGAAAGAGGAGGATCTCAGCCTTCTAAACATGGGTCATTTATTAATTATAAATGTGAATAAGTCTATGATAAATCATCAATAATAATCGGTTTCGTTTTTTCTGGGACGCACTGTATGATATTAAAAGTACACACCTGTGATGTTCTAGAGCTTACTTTTAAAGGGGAATTAACCTCTCAAATATGAAACATTATCGTGACATAGAGAGTAAAACAACGTTTCTCATTTGTTATAAAAAAAAATTGCTGTAGGCCAAATAATATCGTCTTGCAAGTACAATAAAGTGACCCTATTTCGCCATATTTAAGACATCGTCTGCTACCCAAGGAAGCTGCCATTTTGTCAAAATTCCCCTTAAAATCTTCCGGGTTGTGACGTATCGCAAGGAGAACTGATGTAGCGCGCGGCGCGCGTGTTATAAGCGATACACGTCAAACATGGTGTACTTCCAAGTGTTGGTAGTGATAATTGTTCCTCGAAAACCAAGGGGAAATCGTTTCATTGGTTTCCAGACCATCACAATCGGAATGAAATATTCAAGCTTTATAGGTACAGCTCTGACGGTGGAGAAATGTCTGGACAAAAAGTACAAGTAGACAGGAAAAACGATGTGATCTGCAGTGATCATTTTACAGTTTACAGCAGGGAAACTTACGTACGCAATATCGGTCGAATCCATGCGATACGTCACAGAAAGGGCCGTGCGCAAAGACACAATGGCAACGTTCTGAAAATTCTGATAGCCGCGAAAGACTAAGGATTCTGAAGAAGAGTTACGTCCTCGCTTTCGTTAAATGTATGATGTACTATATATTTTTAAGATAGTGTTTTAAATGGCTTACAAACTGAAATTAACATGTATTTTGAGGTTAATTCCCCTTTAAACATTCCGTTTATATTCACTTCCCATATTTCTACTGTTATAACGATTTTTATATGTCGTTTTTTGTAGACCTTGTCCGAGACAACTTCTTTCTGGTCACGGACACGTACCGACGAGCCATCTTTCAGGTCGATATGCAGTCCACCACCTTCGAACCCAAAGCCCTGTTCCTTCCAAGCATTCAGAACCCTATTGCGGTGAGCTTTGATCCCATCGACAGGAAGGTCTACTGGACTGACGTGGCTTCCAAGACACTCAGCCGTGCCTCTTTAGACGGCAACGACTACCAGGTCATTGCTAGGGATGGCATTGAAGGTAAGTTTGTTTTTTCCTATTACAATCCCGCAGTGGACTAGCCCTGGATAGGCCTTGCATCTGTATTAACCCCTTCAAATTTACATGTAATTTCATAGATAGTATGTACCGTTATTCATTCCAGGTTTATGTTTTTGCCGTAATATTTTGATGTCTTTTGTCATGATTAGTTTGTATGGACATACTTTAACGTTCTTCAATTTGATTTTAATGACTTATTTTGAACTAAAAAGATTAATTGAATTTAACTTATATATAATAATAATAATAAAAGGCATTTATATAGCTCAGTCTATCTAGAAATTATATTCCGAGGAGCTTTAGCCTAGCTGCCATTACAGCGCTCTAGCATTTCATTAATTAATTAATTCCTGCCAGGTACCCATTTCATTTACCTCACCTGGGTCGAGTGTGGCAAATGTAGATTAATGCCTTGCCAAAGGACATTATTGCCGTGTCGGGAATCGAACCACGACCTTTGAATTTCAAGTCAAGTGCTTTAACTACTCGACTAGGACACTTGTATGTGTCGAATATAGCATAGTTACATGTATATCAAGTCAACAGATCCGTGGTGTGAAACCAGTTTGACGGGATGATATTCAAGTAAAATGACGAAATAGTAATAAAGAACACATAAAAGTGTTAACGGCAGGGGTAATTAAGGAGTACGGGTTTGTTTCTTTCAGGGTTATCTTTGCAAGCTGGAGAAAACATATAGACTATAACCAGCACATGCATACATCCCATAATAAACAGTTTCCACGTATAATGTAATACATTTTTAATCAGACATTTATGTGTATTACGAATGACGTGTAAGGGTTAGTTTCGAAACTATTCGGCTTCGCTATATGACTCTATATTCGTGACATGTTACGTGGCCAAGTACAATGTCATTCAGTTCAATTATTTAGATAATGACCAATAATGAACAAATCTTATAGTGTGGTATTAATACTTTAGTCACAGTGCCAAACCGATTCCACACTGTCTCCAAACCGAACGATTCTTGACCATTCGGTGTAACGTAATTATTTTTACTGGCTGGTGTCGGTCTTGTTCATATAACTGCGGTATACAAATATAAACAAATGATAAAATCTTTAGCTAAAATTATAAAATGCTCTCTATTTCTCTCAGGCCCCGATGGCATTGCGGTAGACTCCATTTCCAGGCTTGTGTACTGGACAGACTTTGGCACCCATGGCATCTCTGTATCTCACCTGGACGGATCAAACAGGAAGATACTGATTCGAGGCTTAGACAAACCTAGAGCACTTGTGTTGCATCCTATGGAAGGGTAATACACTATCCTGGGTGTTTAGAGACTGGAAAATAATAATAATATTACATAATCCTCTGATGCTGAGTATGAGCTTAAGATATTTGGTATTACTTACATAATTTATATTAAAAAAAGCCTTCATCATTGAAAACAACTAACCCTTTTGAAGTGGTGTATTGAGATGTAGATAAACGAGAGGTGGAGTCCTCTCATGGGAAACATGGTGGGACCGGGAGGGGGGGGGGTGCAGTTTGTCTAGAAACCTTTATTTGAGTAAACCCACTTGATTTTCTTTTCATGAGCATTTAAGGGGTGGGGCGTATGCCGCCTTCATCCCATTAAAGTTCGACGACATAATAGACGGTAGAAGAGTATGTCTTTTAATTTCATCTTGGAACTTGGAAGTGTTATCCATATGTATCTGCCATGTCAAATGTCGATAGTCACTAAAACATTATCTCATCTAAAAACCAGGATAATGTTTTGGACAGACTGTGGTGACAATGCCGTCATTGAACGAGCTTTCATGGACGGAACAGAGCGATCAATAATTGTGTCTGGATCCCTGGTATGGCCAAACGGACTCACGATCGACTATGATGGTAAGGACATCTTCAGATTAACGATGACGAACGCCAACTTATCATTTTTTAAAGGCCCGGTCACACAGAGGGGACGCATGGGGAACGCACGGCCAGCGCATTGGAAATTTGCAATTTTGGCCAGTGCGTTGTCGTGCGCCCAAATTTTGTCGAAGCTACAGCGAGCTGAAACCAAATGCATCGCGTGTTTCTAGCGCGCTGAGCGCATACAGGGCGCATACAGTGCGCATACAGACCGTACACAGAACGCACATGATAACAACTTCCACGAATGCACAGCGTGTTGCTAGCGCGCTGGACAAATGGTCCACGCATGCACCGCGTTCTACGACGCACGGCCAGCGCATTGGAAATCGGAAAAGGCCGTGTGCCTAACTTTTGTCATGATTTTGGAAAAGCTAGCGAGCTGACACAAAATGCACAGCGTGTAGCTAGCGCCCTGCGCGTATACAGGGCGTGTGCTCCGCGTATGTCTGGCGCTGGTCTAGCGCGCTCAACGCACGTTTGGCGTGCCTTTGGCGTGTACATTCATGCGTGGGGCTCCGCGCACACTTTTGAGCATGCTCAAAAAATCCCGACGCGCACAGTGAATGACGACGAATGCATAGCGTGGGTCCAGCGCGCTCGACGAACGAGTAACGAGTGATAACGCACGCCTAGCGAACGACAACGCACTGGCCAAAATTGCAAATTTTCCATGCGCCGGCCATGCGTCCCCCATGCGTCCCCTCTGTGTGACCAGGCCTTAACGAACACTCTAATAACCAAAATTTAAAATAGCCATTTAAAATGTCCGAGGGTTGTTCCCTTTTTTAGTTGATAGAGTGAATTGTTGTTTCGTCACTACTCGTAAACTTTGTTGGGAATCCATAAAGTAAAAAATTATAATTTACATTGCATGTCCAAACAAAAAACAAACTTAGTTTTTAAATAATAGTATATATTCTAAAACCATAATGCAACATCCACTTTTAATAAACTTAATTCAATGGCGTTAACTATGTTAATTGATGTAACTCGTCATTATTAAAATTGTAATTTAATGGTACAGCACTATTGTCTTTCATATTATCTTCGCATTTCAAACTCTTCTGAAACTTAATTACGAACAATCGTATCTAGAACATAATAACAATAAACACACAACCTCCGAAATGCTCTTTTTCAAGAAATCTGAAATCTGGAAGAAGAAAAAAAAACTTCGTATAGGCAATGCCTTTTAACTTTTTGAACATCCATAATACATTTGTTAAAGTTGGTGACGAAAGAATTATGTATTGACATGATTGATGAGAGAAAAGATGAGTTACGAACTTCCCCTCGTTCCTGTAACATCACTTTGTAGCTACATTCCACGAGACGATAGCCCACTAGACAGACATAGTAGTGGTATTGTGGACCTTCTGACAGCTTTCTTAAAGATTCACTACCACGAACATGTCGGTCTCGTAGGCTGTCGGTCTACTATATGTCCCAACATGATTTTCTCTTGAATGAACTGCCTCTTTGTCAGGTAATCGGCTATACTGGTGCGACGCTGGTCTTGAGCGACTGGAGACGGCTGATTTTAACGGTCGTGACCGCCGTCTTCTCTTTAAGTTTGGACGTAACGTCCATGCCTATGACGTGGCTGTACGTGGTCAGTTTCTTTACTGGACAGACTGGACAATGCAGAGTGTCCTCAAGATGGACAAAGACACTGGTAGCGGTATCGTGACAGTAGGACCCAATGATTACCTCAGACCAAATGGAATATACATGGTGTCCGACGATACTCTGCCATCAGGTATAACTACTCTCATGTTTTGTCCTTCCATTATTTACTTAAAGTAGATCTTTCTAAATCATTTCTAAATAAAGTGTACTCAGATTGAGTAACAGGAAGATCTAAATTGAATAAAAATATCGGGTGAATGGTTATTTTACCATTTGGTGAGAGGTTTTTTAAACAAAACATGCTAAATAGCACTTTATTAAGGTTTACGTTTAAAAAAAATTAAGAAAAAAGTTTAGTACTCTCTTCGTTTCTAGCACTTAAGTTTTAAACCCTTCTTAAGACTTAAAACATATTTTGAGCATTGAAATGTATTTAACTAAATATACGAATAAAAATGTTAACGAAATTGACTTCTGCAAATAAATCTTTGAAATTTTTGTTTGTTGTTGCACCAATCAGATTATTTGTAGATGTTATCATGCATGCGCGCGCAGCTCGAAGTAAATCGTATTGGACTTAAAATGAAATCCATTATACTTGAATTTTAAATACTTTTAGGGATTTTACAATTTTAAGTCTAATATCGTCTCGTTTTAAACACACAAGCTTTGTGCCGGTTCAAAACCTTCTTGGACTTAAACATAGAACTTAAACAATTTTGGGAGAGATTTTTAAACAGCACATGCTAAATAGCATTCTACTAAGGTTTACGTTTAACAAAGTTTCCGTTCTCTTTCTTGCACTTAAATGGTAAGTCTAATAATGGTCTTGTTTTAAATACACAAGTTTTGTGCCGGTTCAAAACCTTCTTGGACTTAAACATAGACAATTCGGACTTAAAAGTAAGTCTTATTCGGGCTTGCTTTTATTCTTTTTAGTTAGAGTGACAACTCAAAATCATAATTAATTTCTCAAAGATGATGATAAATTGCACAAGTCATCCGAAAACAGTGACGGAGCGTTTCTGACCTTTCCACAGCCATCATGCCGATCATAAGTGAGATTGAGAATGGAAGTTCACAAAATGCTGTATATAGTTACAGTCTATTGTGTAGAGGATAGATTATACTAAGCGCAATGATTTTTTCAATCTTCTCTTTTCCAGGTGACAACCAGTGCTCAATTGACAACGGAGGCTGCACAGGACTTTGCCTTCCAGTCGGCTTTGATCGAAACTGCACATGCGCAGATGGATTCCAATTTGATGAGGAAGGAACAACTTGTGTCCCAGGTAATTAGTAATGGTTCAAGAGGGGGTTTGAGGGGCTGAATCCCCCTCTTTCCTTCATTATAATTGAATTTAGAGAGGCACATGTAGAACATTTATGCCAGAAACCCCAAGGCTCTCATATCCCGGCTCTCCAAAAAAATGCCCTTGCCAAGAATGCAAAGATCCTGCTTCAAGTTGGATTTTGCCAAATATACGGGAGTGAATCCGCGTAAAATATAAATATATCTGCAAAGGGGGCTTTGAGACGACCTCGGTCCTGAAAAGCGCTTCATGATAATTAGCTATTACTATTATTAATACACTCTTCATTCGTTTTTTAATGCATGTCGAGCAAATGGTAAGTTAGTAGGAAAGGGTTTCTTAAATTTTGAGAGCACTGTTATCGCTAGACTAGCTAAAGTCATGGTAAAGTTCAGGCGCCTTGATCACAATCCCTTGTGGATATAAGCAAACTGAGAAGTGAGCAGATTCTGGAGAATGTGTGAACACTGTAAAAAAGAATTTGTTCATTGGTAATTTTTACGTATTTTTTCCATGTAGAATTTACTTGAAAACATTAGTTTTGCCACTTACGCACTAAATTTAAGTCTTGCTAACTCAAACCTTCAATTTAGTAGAACATACGTGGAATATTTAAGTAAAATCAAATACATAAGAACTTTAAGTATTTTCAGCTTGTATTAATTTAGTAATTTTAACTCAAAATCTGAAATTATACGTATTACTCAAACAATTTATGTTGATTATTCTTACATATATCCTCTTTACATATATTTGTATTTGTAAGCGCTATGGTACTTATTGTTTTTAGCGCTCCTAAATATTCGATATTATTATTATTATTATTATCTTTTTAAAGTAAGGACCAATGCAGTGCGTAATAAAAATATTTACATAATTTATGAATATTCATTAAGACCAAATTAAACTCTTTTTTAAATAAAACAATTTTTTTTTGTGGTTGAATGAAAATTTAAGGACTTTAAAACATTTACTAATTCATTTAACATGGCTAAGCAAAGACAAGACAATTTTTAATTGTTACCCAGTTCAAAACAAATCAAAACTTGATATTTCAGGAAATTGTCAACCAATTTTCCTTTTAAGATGCTACGATCAAGTATATATAAAATTTGGAGCCTTTCAATATGTGTCGAATTGAAGCGTACATGTATGTAATAGTTTGTGATGGTGGTAGATATATATATACGGTACGGTTAAATCTTAAATAGAAGTAGTGTTAGTGATTAGTGATTAATCTTAAATAGAAGTAGTGAATGATTAGTGGATGTTACTTGTTAGATTAGATGGGTACCAAATCGTGCAATATGTAATCCTATCATAGCTTTTTTTAAATTATCTAAAATGATTACAATACTTAAATTATTTACGTTAATGTAACTCGATTTAACTGAGCAAAAATTTATTCAGCAAAATAAGTAAATTCTACTTAAGATGCCGTAGGTAATATTTACTTAATAAAAATAAGGCAATCCTTTTCCTCAATTTTATTAAGTTATTTCGACTATTATTTTTTTACAGTGAAGCTAATATCTGTTATTGTTGTCTTTTTCTCCTTGGCTCATCTTGTCATTTGTCTGTTTCTTTACAGTGCGCTATTTTACATGCGGAAAATTGAATATATGCTCGATATACCGTGTATTCACAGGCTTCCTGATATAGTAGCCTACTAACGGTTGCAGAATGTCCTGTGGATCACAAACATGCGACCCCACCTGCCAACTGATTTGCACATGTAAGACATCAGGCGAGAAAAAAAAAGAGAATGTTTAAATGGCTAAAGTCGGTAGACATTCATTGCGTATTCTGTCATCCCTCCGTTAATTCCCACAGATCAAGTTACTGAATGTCCAAGGGTCTTTCACAATGGTTTTGTTCACGATTCATGCGACCCGCGGCCAGGACACATTTGTGATGTCCAGTGTCATCCAGGTTTTTCCCCTTCTTCGGATGCCATCATCTGCCAAGCATCCGGGACATGGGACCTTTACGTCAGCAGAATTTGCATGGGTAAGTTATCCATGTTTGATCCATATCGGCATATTAGAGCACTTGTGTATTACACTATTATTGAAATAATACTTTGAAGTTTATATTGCTTTCTACCATCTCATTTTGTAGATCATTTTTGTCATATTTTCATATCATACACAACCAAGACGATCCCAATTACTTTCGATATATTCTCTGTGGTGTATGCAAATCATGGATAAAATATTTTTAAAGAAATTATTCAGTATTCAACTATTCATGTTGGGATTACGTACTAATACGTCATTGTCATGTTCGTAGATTCAATGTAGATGCTATCGTCATGATTGTGTTCACCAAAATCGAGCACAATGTTAATGAGGCATATGCACTCAGAGGCCCGAAAGGCGAGTAAAAACAGACTTTTTGGGAATTTTCAGCCGGGACATTTTTCACCAGCCGTACGGGCGCCGTGGTACTGAGTTGGCTGCTCTTAATTCTCCCGGCGTTTTTATCTGATCGTAAGGCAGTAGAAGGCCAGTAAAGAGCACCGTGCGGGCTCCGGACGGTGCTCGGACAGGGTCCCACGATTTTTCTGTCAAATCTCAAGGAGGCACGGATGTCAGAGGACACAAAGTTCAGACCCGCACGGCACCCAGCCGGCCGCCTTGACGACCCCGGCCGGCCTCCGGGAGCCAGTATATGCACTTGCTCATCGGACGGAGTCCGTAAGCTTACTGGCAGGCACCCTTATATGGCTTTCACATATACACTTCGGGGCCCGTACGGCGAGTAAAAACAGACATTTTGGGAATTTTCGGCCGGTGTCTGGCCGACTGCCGTAAAGTTCCAACTCTTAGATTTGCACAACCACAACGTGGATTGCTACGATCGACGTCCTTTTAATGCACTGCCTTGAATGGACGTCACACGTATCAGTCCACGCAAATCTAAAAGTCCCTATTACGAGCCAGAGCAATACAACGCTGAGTTTCTATAGGACATCTATTTATTCAGATGGTCATATCTCAGCCAATACTTAGCATATTCAATTGGTTTCCGACATTCGTACATTATTTTTGATGCTCTTTTGGAAAATAAAGACAAAAATGAGAAATTCAAAAAATAGATTTTTATGTCACAGCTTCGGTACTCTATAATACGTACACATCCATCAATTTGTGTATATATGCAATTTGCATATTCATTTGATTATGCTATATTATATGGAAAGATAAAGAAACCTTGAACCTTGAACCTTGGTGGGTGTAATTTTATTAGGGTAAATCTATTTTATTAAAATACCTTGAACGGCCGGGTACCCTCCCAATTTTGATTATCTGACAATGAGACCGTTGAAACCTGACTTATAGGTAGAACATGACGGGTGGAGTATTCATAAAATATTATTTCTTAAAGAAGAAATCGTGAAAATGCATTCTTTATTATGTCAATTATGGTCAATAGTATAAATGCGTGTTGTACAGTGTCAATTGTTATATTGTCTCAAACTCTCAATCTTCCATAGATCGTTAATGATCAATGCTACACAGTGGAAACTTGACAAATGTAGAGGAGATTTTTATAAGATAATATGAAATCGTGAAATGCGTTCTTCATTATGTAAATTAGAATACGTATCACCTAATTTGTCAAGTGACAAATTCAAGCCCAGTTTAATTTTGATTTCATCATTTTCTCCACAGCTGTTCAGTGTCGTCGACTTGAAACACCACCGCAGGCTCGCACTGGACCATGCTCTCCTCCTTACAACGTCGGCAAGATGTGCACATATTCTTGCATGCCAGGATACATGAAGATTGGAGGAGATGACAGGAGAGTGTGTGACGTGCATGGTGAATGGATTGGGACCCCCATACGCTGTGAACAGGGTAAGTTTTTCTATCCATAATCATAGAAAGCGACCTCAATTTCAAAGATTAACGTGACGATTTGCATGCAGTGACTATGTGAACTTCTGGCAAACCGAAACAAAACAAAAATAATTGCAATAATAAACTGTCTGGTTTCTCTGTCATCGCTTCGCGGTTATGAGACATCTTTTTAATGTCATATCTTGAATGATACATCGACATTAAATACAAGTGCCAATGCCTTGGATTTATACAGATTTGGCTGAAGGAAAAAACGTTAATGGCTGGAAAAAAAGGAATCATATTTGCATGATTGTGATAATCCTAATATTGCTTATCAACTCACCTACTTCTGATAATTTATCCTCTACAGACATTGGGTACCCTATATCTTGTAATCCCGACCTGGTTTTCCTTGAAGAACCTCATAATTTAGAAGTAGCTGACGGAGATCTTTTAGAGCTGATGTGCCGGGTCAGCGACCAAGATGCGACCTTGACATGGTTCAAAGATGGGCAAAGGTTGGATTCAGGTAGGGACATCATCCAAAACCGATTTTTAAAAAAAATTCATGTTTAGTAATA
The DNA here is from genome assembly GCA_035222895.1 of Strongylocentrotus droebachiensis. NCBI lineage: Eukaryota > Metazoa > Echinodermata > Echinoidea > Camarodonta > Strongylocentrotidae > Strongylocentrotus > Strongylocentrotus droebachiensis. The sequence goes on from JAVYIG010013457.1 coordinate 26,363, forward strand.
TGGTACAAGACGGTAATCCGGAGACTTCATTTGCTTTCAAAATAGTGATTAAAAAGTAAATCGTCGGCTGTCTACAAGAAGTCCACAAAAAGTCCCTAAGAGTAAGAGCCATGTATTTTCCGTGACAGTTACAGCCTTATTGTGGGAAGCCGACGAAATAAACTGGAGAGAGATAAATCGAACGAAAATATTATTGCAAATACTGTTTTGTAAGTTCGAACATTTGAGAATGAAGAAGAAAAACACCCCTACAGGAGAGAGAAAGAGAGAGAGAGAGAGTGAGAAGCAGACCAGTGAAAGCCCGAGAACATTTCAAAAAGGGGGAGGAACAATTCGTCGCCGTTTTCACGAAGTGACGGTAGTGAAAAAAAATTGCATTCACCTTGCGTTACGATTTTCTTCACTACCGTCACTTCGTGAAAATAGGGACGAATTGTAACTATTATTCCCAGATATTTGTACACCGACAGGTAATTCCTATACACACATACACACTTTCCTCACACACCCACGAGATATGTAAAGGTGTCGTGGTCTAGTGCAGCTTTTTATCTCTAGGGGTGCCGGGTGAGAAATTAATTGAATATCATTTCGTCTGTTTGGAGCCAGAAGGGCGTTATTTCATATATTGTTACACAGAGCAAATGCCCTTCTGGCTCTGAACAGACGATTTCTTTATCCATTATAAAATTAAAGGTAAAGACCAGTATTGGAAACGCCCGAATTTCAAAAAATGAAATGGAAGCTCTCATTACCAATCATTTGAAAGAATATGTTTTGACTAATACATGATGATAATAAATTTGCCGGGAAACCGCCTACTAATTCATATATTTGGTAAATTTGTTTCTCTCATGGTCTGTGAGAGATATAGGGTAGTCCCATATACATCTTTCTGTGTATAGTGCTTGTAACTTTACGAAGAATGGGCCAAATTTCTTATCATTTTGATGATTCCAGAACCTTGTAGATGCTAGATGCTAGATGATCAACCTTTTCTGATCGATTCCACAACGTTTCTTTCACAATCCAATCGCATGACCATAACTGGTCTTTACCTTTAACGTAAATTTTGTAGAAACAAGATAAAACAAACCGCTATGTATTTTCACGAATAAAAGATATTCTAAAGATAAGGACCAGTTATGGTCATGCGATTGCATTGTGAAAGAAACGTTGTGGAATCGATCAGAAAAGGTCAGATCATCTAGGTGATCTAGCATATAAGTACTGGTGTGTACTGCAAGGTTCTGGAATCATCAAAATGATAAGGAATTTGGCACAGTCTTGATAAAGTTACAAGCACTGTACACAGAAAGATGTATATGGGACTACCCCCCACACGTGCGCGCACATGCGTTATATCTATCAGGTCCAAATAAATATAATAATTTACCAAAATAATGTATCAATTAGTAGGCGGTTTCTCGGCAAAATTTGTATGATCATGTATTAGTAAAAACATATTCTTTCACATGATTGGTAATAAGAGCTTTCATTTCATTTTTTGAGAGGGGGGCGTTTCCAAAACTGGTCTTTACCTTTAAAGACAATTTAGTGTCATTTGGTATATCAAGAGTCGGCATGATGTCGGTTTGGCGGCGTGACTACATTGTAGGTATTATGTGTTTATCTTGCTTTCCTGCCAATCTGGTAAAGATGTTACATAGCAAAACATATTCAAAGTAACAAGAGACCATAAAAAAACATAACGTGGTTGGTTTCTATCAAATTCGCCTAAGGTGCTGTAAACGGTATCTTCGTCGACCAGCTCAACCAGCTTCTCATTCCAAGCTTCAATGCACGACACGCAGGACACTACGCATGCGCTGTATTCTCCGGGGACAGGGAATGCATGAGATCTGAGGCCAATATAAGTAAGTTCCTTCTTCTCAAATATCGTTCCTGATAGAAAAGATTGTCTTAGAATTGGTTTGTCTATACTAGAAATTAAGTTTATTGTTCATACAAAAAGAAGTGAATCGTATGAAGTTTCTCATCTCTACCTCCTTCACACACGTGCATTTGAAGGGGCCACCCGAGACCAACTTCAAATTAGGAAGAAGTAAAAAGAATGGTCATAGTTACTTCTATATACCATCCGCACCTTTTTTTAAAGAAGTTATCGTTATTAAATATATATGATATAAATAAGCAAGAAATCGCAACGTTCATGTACAAATATAAAAACAAGTTTTTACCTGCCCCCTTTTCAGACCTCTTTCAATATAATAGTCAAATTCATAACTATAATACACGACTTTCCAACAAATTTCATTTATGGTCTGTTAAGTCTACTTATGAAGCTAAATCAATGAGTTATCTAGGTCATAAACAGTGGAATATGATTCCTCAAGTAATCACGAAATCACAATTCATATCTTCCTTTAGAAAACAATATAAAATCTTACTACTAAATAATTATTAATCAGCACAGTTGTTGCTTTTTTTTTCTTTCTATTTTAATATCTGAACCCTCTTTCATTGTTATTTTGTTTTCTTTCCTTTTCCCCCTTTATATATTGTTTTACTTTCTCTTGCCTTATAGATAATTCAAGTGTTTGTACTTTGCTTATTTTACTTAATGTATTGTTGTGTGCTTATAATATTTTATATTTCTTATTGTATTGTTTTTCATTCTTTAATGGGCGATCCAACTTCACAGGTCTTCGCAACCTTCATGGAAAGCCCCGCATATAACCTTTGTAAACATAGTTTACCGTTACTTTGTATATATTTTAGATTTTTATATTGCGAAATAAAATTGAATTGAATTGAATACGTGGAAGGGCCTTGGAGTGGTTCGAAAGCTACCTCTGGGGTAGGAAACAATACGTTTCCATAAATGGAGCAGACTCAGCCTTTCAACAGTTAATTTGTGGAGTGCCACAAGGATCCCTTCTGGGGCCTCTTCTATTTATATTGTATATGAATGACTTTCAAAACTAATCCAATGTTTTGTCGTTTATATTATTTGCTGATGATTCTTCTGTGTTTTTCTCACACAAAAACCCCGATACACTACTTGAAACCGTAAATCTTGACATGAAGCTTGTTGAAGAGTAGATTTGTGCCAACAAACTTTCCTTGAACTTAAATAAAACTCGATGTATGCTCTTCAGCAACTATATTTCGGGATTGCCTGGCAAATTTTACATCCATGAAACAATTATAAACTTAGTTGATTCGTCAAAATTCCTTGGTTTTATCATTGACAATAAACTTTCTTGGAAAGAACAATATATTTAAGTAAAACTCTATCAAGGAACATTGGAATAATAAATAAATTAAAAATGTCTTTTCCTAAGTATATTTTGAAAAGTGTGTACTCGACGCTTATCTTGCCTTATCTTAACGATGGCATACTTGCATGGGGGAATTCGTTTAATTACCAGTTGGACAGATTATTGATACTTCAAAAACGCGTCATACGAATAATCTGCCACACTAATAGTTTATTTTTAGAAAATAAAATATTGAAAGTTCATGACCTGTATAATTTGTTTTTAGGCTGTTTTATGTTTCAAATAAATTCTAACGAACTTCCTCATGCCATCACGTCGACATTCCAAAAGAATCAACAACTTCATAATTATCCAACCCGAAAGTCTTCCTTTTTTCACTTACACAAACTGAGAACTTTACTAAAAAAAAAACTGACTGGTCCTGTGTACTGGAACTCCTTAGACATTTCGCTCAAACAGCTGCCAAAGTTAATTACTTTTAAATACACTTGAAACATAAACTTCTACTCCAGTATGAAAATGTTTAAGGTCATCATGATAGAGACCATCGGTATTATCAACACTTGTTGGCTGGCTGCACCACACACCCGTTTTTGTTCTTTTGTTTTGTTTTTTGTTTTATATATTATGTAACAAATGTATTATGTAAAGGGAACCTTAATTACAAGCATAATGCTTCCAAGGTTTCCTCCTCATTACTGCAGATAATTGTTAGCATCATATGTATTTAATGACTTGCCATTAAATCGTTTTTATTACTGTTGTATCAATCGAATATTATGTACATGTTTTGTTACCTTGTATATGCCTTACTTTGTAAATTCTTTTCATATGCAGTTAACGTGGAAATAAAACCTAAATAAAAAGAATAAAATAATATAATACATACACAATGATAACGTCTGTCGCAATAGAAACTCCACCCGTCCACACTGAACAAGGTCGGGAAAAATGATTTTCTTGCTGAAATCATCATTGGTTTTGGACCCTTTCCGAACCCCCCCCCCCCCCCCCCCTCCCCCCTCCCCCCCCCCCCCAAACCCGACGCCAATGTCTAGATACGCCACTGTTTAATCATTTCATTTCATTCCTTGCTTTCATTTACATTACTGACAGCTTTCAACCCCAGGAGCTACTTCGGAATCGTTCCCGTGAATGCGTATGTCAATATCGGTGACGGTCATCAGTTCCAGTGCTCTCCCATAGAAAACAGATGGAGTGTCGTCTGGGAGAAGGATGGGCGACCGCTGGAGCAAGGAAACCATCTCATCGTGAGTTACTAATTTCCTAAATTAAGAGTAGTTGCACAATTGAATATCAAAAATTCAATAGGTTTTGTGAATTGCCCATATGTAGTAGCAATTTCGAACTGGAATTACTTTTATATGAAAGATTAAGAGAAGTAATTTAGTTATGTGCTTATTCGAGGTCAGAACGTGAAAATTAAAATTAGCCAATAAAGAAAAACTCAATATTTCTATTTTTTATTAATATCCAAAGAATTTTTATTTCGTTCATGAGCCAGATTAATTGATGCAAAGCATTTTTCTAATTGTTTTTTTTAAATCTCTTTCTTACTTTTTTCTTAAGCTGTTGAGACCCTTTTTCAAAGGTATATTGCGATATATAAGAACTGTTCTATCATTTTTCTTACTATTTGTTTCTTGTATAAAAGACATATTCTCATAACTGAAAGCTTCTGCGAACACCATGATTCTGCACAAACAGTGACTTTCTATTAGTCAGTCAGGGAGTTTATTTTTTGTATTTATTAACATTTATTTCCTTCTCAACAGTACAATATGAAACACAATGTATATATACATGATAAATGTAACAATTATTTCAACATAGAGTATACAGTAAATACTTCAGTTGGAAGTATTCAGAGGATATTTGATGTATTGTCCCACGTTCACGAGAAAAGTTCCACATATATCCATGAACACACGTCACTTTTGAAAGAAATGAGAGGAAGAAAAGTTCAAGTCCATCACAATTGTTTTCGTTGTCAAGACAAAATCTCAATATGTATATTAAGTTTACGACAAAAATGTTCATGTTCATTTATTAAACAATCCATTTTGGTTTATTACTTATTCTGTGAAGATAAATACTTTCTTCTTTTTCTTTTTAACTTATCCGAAATATTATATACAAAAAGAGGATAAACTTGTTATGAATGAACTTGGGCCCCTTTTCCTTTCATGAATTCAGTTAGACCTATACATATTAAAGATGTATTTTCATAGATTCAAGTAGTTCTATTTATATGATTCTTTATCTGGCAGCGCCGAGGATACCTCTACCTGACAAATATAAGGGAGGAAAATGAAGGGAAGTACACATGCGTTGCCCGTGACCAGTTCGGACGAACCAAGGGTCGAGTACATGCCTGGCTTTATTTGACTGATCCACCTCAGATTGACATTACTACAGGTAGGGCTTAGGATCAACGCCTTTGATGCATGTCAACATCCCCCATAGTTGTGTTAGCAGGGGCACCAATTTCTTTTTCATGACCGGGGGGGGGGGGCGTATTGCGAGTTAAAATCGGTATTCCGTTGGTATCACCAGTGGCGTAATGAGCAAAAACGTTTTTTGGGGGGAGAAAAAAAAAAAAAAAAAAAAAAAAAAAAAGCATCACCACCACTTTGACGTGTTACATGCAGGCCCCGCTTAACTTTTACCAAAGTGTGGGGAGGAGGAGGGGAGTCCCCAGAAGCTCAGGAGTTTCAGGCATTTAATTACGGTCAGATGATCATATTTTGACACCTTATTTGTAAAACTGGCAGGTCTTTAGTTGGTTTGGGGTCTTGAAGGCAGAGCCCCTGCAGGCTCAGGGGTTTTAGACATTTAATTAAGGTCAGATGAGCATATTTTGACACTTCAGTTGTGACACTAGTAGATCACTATTCTTTTTTTTCTTTCTTTCTATTATAGCAATAATTACTGCTATGAGAGACATAGAGTGATTTCAGATTGGGGAGGTTACATCGTGCTATCGCCCCGAGGCGTGCCGAGGGGTGATGGCACGGTGTTACCTCCCCAAGAGCCTTTAAAAACAACTACGCCTCGAATATTAAAGCAGTCATTATAACTTTTATATACCGAAAAGGGTCATAGAATACATGTGCGACTTACCAATCATGGTAATCAAGTTTGTTTACGCTATCGAGACCTATTGGCCCGAATTCACAAAGGAGGTTTGTCGACAAACCTAGGTTTATATATGTACGTCATATGACGCGTTTTGACGCGTTTTTTTTTTTACAAACCTGGTTTGTAAAAACGCGTCGAAACGTGACGCACGAAAAGAGAATATGCACGGATGCGCGCTGACATCAAAGTGTCATTTTATTTGATACATTGGTCTGTCGACAAACCTCCTTTGTGAATTCAGGGTGTCTGCTCACGCACCACTCGAGTTTGTGTGCCAAAATCCTTCCCATTGAGATTGCACGCATATATGTAAAATGCCAAAACCGGGCTTTTTTCAAAAGACTATTTATGTGGTTTATTTCTAATTCAATACCAGTGATTTACATGTGTTAGAATATGCTTATTTAGAAGCCAACATGTCAGGGCCCACGGAGCGGCGGGGCTAGGGGGCTCGGGCTCAAACCCCCAACACTTTTTTTAGAAAAAGTATGTTAATCCAGCCATCTGATTGATCGAAATTGGAGTCGTGATTAGAGCCATTCCCGTAAAGCATCCTAAAATGCCAAAACCGATCAATAGTTTTGTGAAGAGTGCCCTAGGGCTTTTTTCAAAAGACTATTGACCGGTTTTAGCATTTTACGTTTTACGTTACGGAGGAGGCGAGTGGGTATCACGGTGATACCAACGGAGTACAGATTTTCTACAGTATTTACTTGTACATTTTGAAGGATATTATGCAAGAAGGGGGTAGCTACGGAGCGAGAAGATTTTTGCATTTGTATTAATCTAAATGCTGCACTCTTGGACCTTCCAGAGCCTAAAAGTACGTTGCAGTCTTTAGTCAGTATTTGCTTTACATTTTCTTTTTGCACTTTTTCAAATTTTCCGGTGTTGATGTGTCCCCCTGCCCCCGGAATCGACGCCCCTGCGTATTAGTAACCTAATACATATACTTTGACTACTTCCATCACTACTTCTATACTACTACTACTATTCAACTATAACAGTACTGCTCAGTGGAGGATGGGGGGGGGGCGAATCAGCCGCGGGCCTCCCCTTTTTGTGGGGACCTGACAAGAGAGAATAGGGAAAGAGATAGAACGATGGAAAAAAGGCGAAAGGAAAGAAACGTAGATAGAATGAGAGATAGAAAAAGAGAAAGAAACAAATCACAAATAAGAAAAACATGAAATAAGCTGAATTGCTAAAACTCGAGAGCGACTTGTCCATTGCACACGCTGGCTTTGGCATCCCTTTTGGAAATGCCTGGATCCACCACTGCTTCTACTACTACTTCTACTACAACTAACTACTACTACTGTTGCTGCTACTACTACCGCTACTACTACTACTACTACAACTACTACTACTACTACTACAACTACTACTACTCCCCGCGAACCTTCTACTAGCACCCCCGATCCTTCTACTACTACTTCTGCTAATAATTCCTCTACTGCTATACTACTACTACCGCTACTGCTTAATGCTTCTACTACTTCTACTACTATTACCACTACTACTACTACTACTACTACTACTACTTCTACTACTACTACTATCACTACTACTACTACTACTACTATTAACTACTACTACTACTACTACTACTGCTACTACTGCTTATACATGTACTAATACTAGAACTAATACCACTGCTACTGCTTTACGCACTGCTGCTACTACTACCGATCCTTCTGCTACTACTTCTGCTACTATTTTTAATACTGCTATATTTCTACCACCGCTGTAGAGGTGTCGTGGACGAGTGGATATGTCACCGGACTGTGGATCACAAGTTACGTGTTTCAAGTCCCACCGCGGCACTAATGTCCTTTGGCAAGACATTGATCTACATTTGCCACTCTCCACCCAGATGTTTAATGGGTACCCGGTAGGATGCGAAAGCTAATGTGCTTAGATTAGCAAAATAAAAAAATCCTCTGTGTGCCCATGCCTTGAGCCATAATGCATGGCAATCCAGAGGATTTGTTTATGTTGGGGACCGGGGTAAAATGCAATAAATTATTGAAAATTTATTGCATTTTCTGTTTTTTTATTTATTAATGGAAACTGCCCCCTACCCTAGCCCCCGCTGCGTACAGTCATGGTTCAGTGACACAGCAATGGCCTCGTAACTGTGAGGCCCCAGGGTCAAAACCGTGTCGATGTGCTATATTAGTGCCCTTTTGTGGGGCATTAATCCTCATTACTGTCATTTATGACTTAAGGGCGTAGGTCCCCTATTTGATAAGCATAGAAGCATACACATTCTTTAGCAGTCACGCAAAACACACATTGTCAAATTATTATTCAATAAAATTTGAGAATGTATACTATTATCTAGATCTAATATTTTTAAATTATTTTTAAAATAATTCCGTAAATTGGGGTAAAACAAAAATATTCCACCTTTATGAGCGACAGTGTATATATATATATATATATATATCTAAAGCGCTTTGAGAGGGCCTTCGGTCCTGAAAATCGCTATATAAGGCCAAAAAAAATTGTTTGGTTGTCCTCGATTGCTTTTCTGGAGTAGGGGCGGGCGGGCGGATTTTTTTTTTTTTTTTAAACTTCATTTTAGTGTGTCTTTTTTTTTTTTTTTTTTTTTTTTTTTTTTTTCCCATTTTTTTGTTTTAAAATATTTTTTTTTCCTTAAAAAAAAAATCATTGGGATTGTCAAGCATTTAAACAAACAAAGTCTATAAAACACTTTAATATGGTAAAAGACTAGTTTAATGTACAATGACTATCAAGACCAACACAGAAAGTATTTTGGGCTTTGAAATACAGTACCTTTTAAATCTCCATTGTACTACTTATAGCTACTTGCGGCCTCTATGTAGAAAACAATGCCTAATCGGTGACCATTGGTCCCCCATGATCCTCTTTATCTTATATTGTCTGAGAGCTGATTTGATGAGATAACCACATGTTCAGTGACCTTGCAGGGTGGTCTAATCCCTCCTGTAAACTAGTACAGATGGGCTTTAAAATGAGTTTAAGAATGCTCAGAACCTGATTTAAATGAACGGCATTTTGACATAGAAAAATAAAAATGGCAAGTTTAATAAATACCTAATTGCGTACTGAAAAGACAAAACTGGCAACGGGACGCATTTTGATCCTTGCAAATGCATAAAATGGTATGTTTGGCATTGAAGATTGCTCCCCCCCCCCCCCCACAAATATTAAATTAAAAAAATAAAAAAATAAAAAAAAAAAAAAACATACGAGCGGCCCGAAAATGACGAGCGGGCGGTCGAGGACAACCAAATGATTTTTTTGGGGGGGCCTAAGAACGAGCTATTATTATTATCGCTGCTTACTGCTGCTACTACTACTTCTCCTCCCTCTACTACTACTACTACTACTACTTGTACTATTTCTCCTACTACTAACAGCCTCTACTTTTATTAACTTTTATACATGGTTAAGGAAAGCTAATAGTATGTTTATATGATATAAATATTTTTTCACTTAGTGGGAATAACTCGCTACTAAAAAAGAAGAAGAAAAACATGAAATATGCTGAATTGCTAGTACTCGAGAGCGACCGTTGGCTAGCGAACACGTTGGTTTCGGCCTCCCTTTTGGAAATTCCTGGATCTACCACTGCTTCTACTACTACTTCCACTACTATTACTAACTACTACTACATCTGCTATACTACTACCAGTACTAATACTACTGCTACTGCTTGCGTACTACTACTACTGCTTCTTCTACTATTTTGTATACTATTTTTACTACTGCTACACTACTTCTACTACTACTACCAGCCTCTACTATTATTAACTTATAAACATAGTTAAGGAAAGCTAATATTAGGTATATATATTATATGTATTTGTTCACTCAAAGGGAATAACTAGCTACTTATTTATTGAATGTCATATATTGATATGCTGTAGAGAGCTTTATGATCACTTCTCTAAGTAAAATGACCACAAGTACTTACCTGTTGTTGATTTATTTCTAGTTTGCGGCACGATTACGTTCTGGCAAGAGAGCAAAGCTCAAACTACTCCCTCCCCAGTGGTAGTTGATCGCACCGTGGTCCCCGATGTCGATGAATCTTCAAGCGACTGGAGCAGCATCGATGCCAACGCGGGAGGCAGAGGCTCAGGCCGTGTGGTAGGAGGAAATACAGCAATTCATGGTTCGGCGCCCTACATGGTCCGAATCTGGGAATACAGGCCTGAGAATGCATGGGATCCATGGACCTTCATCTGCGGTGCGACACTCCTGGACCAGAGGTGGATTTTGACTGCTGCGCATTGCATGTTTGACAAGCATGGAAACTTGATTCAAAAGGAAAACATGAATTTATTTTTCGGTGATTATGATTCAGACATTACAGAAGAGACGGAAAAGAGACGACAGCCAGCGGAAATGATTGTGCATGAGGATTATGACATGACAAATTATGATAATGACATTGCCCTGATACGTATCGACCCACCACTGTGGGAGTTTACTCCTTACATTCGTCCTATATGCCTGACTCCTGGGCTTCTGGCCAGTCGTATCATGGAGACCAATAACAACGGACGCGTGACCGGATGGGGACAAGAGTCTCTTATAGGTACAACCACTCGGTTTATGAAGGAGGTGGAGTTACCTATTGTTGATCGGCAAACTTGCGAGGAGAGTATTGACGAGGATGAAGGAGAGTTTACTGACAACATGTTCTGTGCTGGTTACCACAGTGCGCTGCATGACGCTTGCAATGGTGATACTGGGGGTCCATTTGCTTTTCGTCATGATGATGGACGGTGGTATCAACTGGGTATTGTAAGCTGGGGCATCGGGTGTGCTTTTGAGGGGGAATACGGGTTCTACACAAGCGTCTCTAGATATCTTCATTGGTTACGTTCTAAGAATGTAACAGTTGCATATTCTCCGGACGTGGCGAGACGGTTCTACGAGAGTCAACCCAGTGAGGCACTGGCCTTTACAGTTAGATCTCCTAGCACTTTGACTGTTGCAGCAGGTAGCGTAGTCGACCTAGAGTGTTTCCCTAACAGAGATGATGCGTCTGTTCAGTGGTTCATAAATAACAGACCAGGTAACATGTTACTCTCTACATACCTTATCAGAATACATGTTTTGATTCCAAACAGTACTAGATGGGTTTGGTAACAACACACAAACATGTGATCTGACATTCGGTCCATGCAGCGACATGTCCGTCAAATGTGAAGGGTATTGCAGACACCTCACCAGACCGACACCAGCTACACCAAGTGCAGACGAATAAACATTTAAATTACCCCTAATTATGGCACCACAAAGTGGTCGGTTTGGGGTCAGTGACAGTGCCTGAAGTTGTTTTGGTTATAGCATGAAGTCCAGATGTAAAGTGATAAATTCGTCTAGTATGCCAACAAATTATTGAGGAGGAATTGACGCCGATGCATGTGACATACTACCACAAGAGTTTAGTCATTGCGTTTTAGTTTTAGAGAAATGCTATGTTTGGTTTTGTTCCTTTAAGGAAAGTTTTTGTAAGCGTTATGGAGCATTTCTCAATGTTTTTATCCCAATAAAGCAGTGTCCCATGAAAAAAAAAATTGGATTTGAAGTGTATTCATGCATCGAATATGACTAGAAATGATTCACAATAATTTTGGATCAGAGTCTAATGCTAAATGATGTGTGGTCCCAAGTACCCATGTTTGTGGCCATTGATTTTAAATGTTTGTGATTTTAGTCAATTTTTTGATGATTCAAAAATTAATGCCGCACAATAATTGTTTCTTTTTACAACACCATTAACCGTCCCAAATAACTTCTAGATTGTAATCGCATAACAGGTACTCAACTTGCAAAATCATGATGCCTTTTATAGTACCGGGAAATTAATTGAACCATAATACTATGCCCATTGACCCTTGTAATGATTAGTGTTGTATCTACACATTTGCTGTTCCAATCTGATTTTAAAAGTCATACAATCCTTTTAAAGGTAAAGACCAGTAATGGTCATGCGATTGCATTGTGAAAGAAACGTTGTGGAATCGATCAGAAAAGGTTGATCATCTAGCATCTAGCATCTGCAAGGTTCTGGAATCATCAAAATGATAAGAAATTTGGCCCATTCTTCGTAAAGTTACAAGCACTATACACAGAAATATGTATATGGGACTACCCTATCTCTCTCACACGACCATGAGAGAGATAAATTTACCAAATATATGAATTAGTAGGCGGTTTTCCCGGCAAATTTTTTATAATCATGTATTAGTCAAAACATATTCTTTCACATGATTGGTAATGAGAGCTTCCATTTCATTTTTTGAAATTGGGGCGTTACCAATACTGGTCTTTACCTTTAATTTCTCTCTTGTTATTCGCAGTGAGAAACTTTGTGGAAGGAGTGCGTATCCAAACTTCTGGACTAGTCTTACACTTTGACGCCATAGAGGATCGTCACTCTGCATTATACTCGTGCGAGGCCAGGGTCAATGATGAGGATGGAGAGCAAGTCATCAGAGCAAACTTCCAACTACGTAAGTGGCTTATAGGAACCATAGCGAATAAATACTGAGCTAAGCTAAGCTGTCACAATGTCGATGAGGACGTTGGCTCCAAAAACATGTTCAAGAAGAAACAAATCTTGAGCAATTCTACATGCCTTCTGGAAGGTGCTTCCTACTAGGATGTCACTTTCCCGTCTCTTCCTTAGTCTTTCTTGCCTATTTGTTCCAACATGAGTCTTTATGAGTAATGCATAGGTCACATTTGCCGCGGCAGCCGTGCGGTCTAAAATAACTACGGCCAATAGCAATTATAGGATCGCCGCAGCATTCCTACGGTCACATACGGTAGCGGTCACAAATGTTAGGGTAGCCGCACGGCTTTCTTTGAATTTGTGGAGACAGAAAATCTGCAACTGCCGTACGGCTTTTGAAGTAATGACGCACGGTCGCATTAGGGCGTCCCTGCGGCGGCCGTAGCTTTTTAACAAATACTTAGGCAGACGCAAGGTAGCCGCAAGATGCCCGCAAGGTGACCGTTTGGCCAGACTGATGCTACTGCTTCACCCCTAGAGTATATAAAACGCAAGGCTATCGTACGCTATACGTACGGTTGCCGTGGAACCGCTCTGCCGCATGGCTACGACGTGTCTAATCACTTGAATTGAAAACCCTAGTTATAATCCAATGTCGACCCGTACGGCCTATAAAGATAGGGATACGCCCCAGGGTGACCCTGAGGCCACCGCAGATTTTCGGCGGCCGCCGCAAGTATCACTCGATTTCGGGGGCGTACGGCCGCCGTATCCTAGCCGTAGAGCAAATGTGACCTAGGCATAAGCGTTAAGCGAAATTAGCGTACGCTGTTCATGCTGGAAATGTGAACGAATTCAATTCAATTCAATTCAATTCAATTTTATTTCGTCCAATAATGACATGGAAATTCATTGTGGGATTTTACATATTGCGTTTACATTAAAATCATGTATAAAAAGACATCAAAAGCATGACATTGAAATAGGAAATAAATACATTCGAACCAGGTCAGTTGGGCTTTAGCAATGCGGGCAAGGAGAAGGAGATCTATTAGAGCCGCAGTGCTGGGTCAGCGACCAAGATGCGACTTTGACATGGGGCAAAGACGGGCAAAGGTTGGATTCATTAAATAAATAAAGGTAGTTGTAATACGCGTTCGCGGTCATTGGTAGTCAAGCCTCTATACCGTTTCCGTGTCGCGCGCCCAATCAGCTGATAAAATAACACACCCTCAACTTTAAAAGTAGACCTAGCCATTCCTCTCATTCTGTATCCCGATAAGGCCACCCCTCCCCCCCCACCCCCCCCCCCCCCCAAAAAAAAAGTTATTGGGTTATCATCGATTACTCTTCTGGGGGAGGAGCGGGTGGGTGGGCGAATTCTTTTTTTTTAGTTTGCAACCTCTTTTTTTTCTTCTTCATTTTCATTCTCTTTTCTTTTTTCAATTTCATTTTCATTTTCTTTTTTTTTCAATTTCATTTTTTCCATTTTTTAAATAAGAATATCATTTTGATGTCAAGCATTAAGTCATAAAAGGTCATAAAACGCTTTAATATGGTAAAAGACAAGTTTAATATCATCTTTTTAACTGAATGTTTGCAAGAACAGCACCTTTTAAAATGAGTTTAAGAATATTCAGTACCTGATTTTTGAATGATCGGCATTTTAACATAGAAAAATAAAAATGGCAAGTTAATAATAATACAAACGGTGCAATATTTGTACCGAGCTTGCAATGGGCAGACATTGTTCAAGTGTTTGCCCTTTGCCGTTTGCATTTTGGTTGTGTTGCCATCCTGCCATGCTGAATGCAGCAAACATTGCTTTAAATAATGTTTGAATTAATATTAATGATGTTGTTGGGAAATACTTTCTGAAAATATCAAACATAAGTGTTTTTTAAATATTTTCTCACGCTACTTTTTTAGTTGAAGGGCAATCCACCCTTTTAATAAGTTGATTTGTATGAAAGCAGACAAATAAACAGAAACAGAATGACAAAAGTTTTAAATGAATCAGACCAATAGTAGGAAAGTTATGAATGTCTGAATTACAGGGAGAAAAGGGCCAAGGCCGGGCCGGGCCGG
This sequence comes from Strongylocentrotus droebachiensis, assembly GCA_035222895.1. Classification (NCBI taxonomy): domain Eukaryota; kingdom Metazoa; phylum Echinodermata; class Echinoidea; order Camarodonta; family Strongylocentrotidae; genus Strongylocentrotus; species Strongylocentrotus droebachiensis. The sequence goes on from JAVYIG010013457.1 coordinate 41,381, forward strand.
GCCTACTCGGCCCCGCAATTCTGTGCGTTTACAGTGGCAGGCTCGGCCGAGGCCTAAATTGTAACCTTTCAATCTTTTGTCAGAGTGGCGCTCTGCATGTAAACAAACGATTATTTGGGGGGGGGGCGCGCCGAGCTTCACAGTGCAGATCCGGTTGTGCGCGATTTGCAGTGAATCTTGTCCCCAATTTCCTATACTAGGCGAACTTTCACTTCCGGGGTAACAGTTGGCCGCGCATTTGGCCATGCGTGCGTTAACAGTGAAAAAAAGCCGGGCCAGGCCGAGGCCGAGACTACCTATAGAGCAGGGCCAAATGCGCGGCCAGTTTGGCCTCGCATTTGGACTTTTGCGCGTTAACAGTGCAAGGCCAGGCCTTTTGCTCACTGTAAACGGGGTCTAAGACCCCGTTTACAGTGAGAAAAGGGCCAGGGCCGGGCCAGGCCTACTCGGCCCCGCAATTATGTGCGTTTACAGTGGCAGGCTCGGTCGCGGCCTAAATTGTAACCTTTCAATATTTTGTCAGAGTGGCGCTCTGCATATAAAACAAACGATTATTTTTTGGGGGGCGCGCCGGGGGTCATAGTGCAGATCCGGTCGTCATTTAAAAAAAAAAGGTACTCCTGTTCACGTTGTCATCTCACCTAAAAACGAACAATTTATCACGCGACTGGAGTAACGTGATTCCACTTAATACCTCTGTAAATCAAGTGTTTATGACCAAATAACCACTTGACCAAGCAACGAGTTTTTTATCCGTTAACCGATGGTGGTGATAAATAAGTAATTATTTGATCTTTTAAGCACCTTCATCGACTGGTTTCACAGGTTATCCAAGGTTGATGGTAATAATCACGTTACTTTCACCGGCTAATCGTCTTATTGTTCTATCCGGGAATCGCTGGTTGTATTAAATTAGTAATTCTGAGGTGCGTCTTACACACCTCTTTTCAATGGTTTCAAAGTTACCATAACTTTCTTGGTGATGATCACGTGGCTCAAACTGATAACTAATCTAAGCTGTGAATCCGTGATATTCAGGTGTGAAAAACTAGTAATTCTAAGGTGTCTTAAAACACCTTTTTAAATGGTAGGCAAAGTTGCCATAAGTTCCGGGGTGATGATCTCGTGACTCAAACGGATTATTAATCTAAGCTGGGCATCCGTGATTTTTACCAGTTACCAGTTGGCATTAACTGGTTCATCAACTGGACCAGTTGCAACTAGCTTTTTCTTCTGGGATGTTTGCACCCACCAACCCCCTCCCACCCCCTCTAATTCCAAACTGCTTCCGGCGCGCTTGGACGTAATTATGCAAGATCCAAAACACGATGTTCAGAAACGGGATGAGAACGTCATTATTTTGGTTCATTTATTGTGTAACATTTGCGTAATTATTGGGTTGAACGCGGGTAACAGTAACATATTTCCTCTTCCACGTAAATTTCACGTGAATGAAGAACATGATTCATCTCAAGTCAGCCTCTTAATCTTCACGTGAATTTCACGCAGATATTTTGACTAAAACTATCACTAACGCTTCACATGTTTCTGTGACGCGATTCTAAAACTTCTAAAGAATGTGATAATTTCGTTTGTGAAGATGTAATTTCATAACCAAACAAAAACGGGAGCATTAGGTTTACAAACCATGGTCTCCAATGTAGGGATAATCACGTTATATAATGGTGATATTCCAGTGACAATTGCGTGATTTAGTGTACGTGTTTTATAAGTGACCTAGTGCAAGAAACGTGTTAACACAATCACGTAAATGTCAAGTGTTTGAAGAACGTAAATCTGTTTAAGTCGATACCTTGATATCGACGTGATTTTCACGTGAATTTGTTTCAAGTTCAAGTTCAAGTTCAAGTTTATTCAAACCAATCAAACACAACATTTTACAATCAATTGACACAAAAGAAATAAAAAACATGATAGGTTTGGGACCCCGGAGAAGCAGAGCTTGTGATAAGGGGCCCCTTAAAAGGTACATAAACAAAAACAAAATAACAGTATTTAGAATAACCGATGACAAAAACATATTTACAATGATAACTAATGAGTAAATATGGGAACAGAAAGAAAAAAAAACACACATACACATACACACCCACGCACACACACACAGACACACCCACATACACACATGGCTTTCCAGGATTTACTTTAACATATTTTGTAATCTCTCAAAAAGATATTCTCGACATGTATGTTTAAACATAGGTAGTGTTGGACTGGATCTGATGTTTTGTGGCAACTTATTCCATTCTTTGATACAATTAATTACAAAAGAGTTCGAAGCAGTTTGTGTTCTCGCAAACGGCTGATGGATAAGATTTCTCTGACGTGTGTTGTACGAATGGACAGTCGAATTAACAATAAACGCATCTTTTAAAAATGAATTATTTTGAGCAGATTGAGATTTGTACATGAATATCAAACAATTCATGGAGACTAATTCATCAAGAGGCAACATCTGAAGTTGCACAAATAAAGGATTACTTGGACTTCTGTAATTTGAATTTGTAATGAGCCTGATAGCTTTCTTCTGAAGGACTATTAACTTGTTTAAATGGCTCCTATACGTATTTCCCCATGCAACATTACAATAAGTTAAGTGAGGCATAATGATAGCATTATAAAGAGTTACTAAAGTTTGCTCTGGTAAAAAAAAGCGTAACTTAAAAATCACACCAACACTCCTCGAGACCTTGGTACAAACATTGCTGAGGTGATCTTTCCAAGTTAAATGATCATCAACTGTAACTCCAAGAAACCTTACATTTTGACTCCGGTTGATCAGATGACCACCTATTGTCAGGGGGTCAATATTATCTGGGATTCTTTTGCCCCTTGATCTAAAAACAACATATTGAGTCTTACTAGCATTTAACAAAAGTTTGTTGCAACAAAACCACTTAAATATATTGTGAACTTCATTATTTGCAGACAAAATCAGATTATGCAGGTCTTTGTGGTGAGAGAGCAAGCAAGTATCATCAGCAAAAAGTGAATAAGTAAACAACTGAGATGAGTTTATAATATCATTAATATAAATCAAGAACAATAAGGGGCCCAGGACTGAGCCTTGGGGTACGCCATATTTTACCTTCCTAGATTGTGATTTAACTCCATTAACCACTACATACTGTAATCGATTATGTAAGTAATTTTTAAACCATTTCAAAGCTATCCCACGAATGCCATAATGCTCAAGCTTGCTTAATAATATATCATGATCAATAGTGTCGAATGCTTTCGATAAATCCAAAAACACACCAAGACAAAACTTCCCAGCATCAATTGCATTTATAATAGTGTTTACCAAATTCAAGACACCCATACTTGTAGAGCAATTCTTTCGAAAGCCAAATTGTTGTGGGATCAGAATATCATGAAGTCGAAGGAAGTCATCCAACCTTTTATACACTATTTTCTCTAGAATTTTTGAAAATATGGTAACAAAGCAATTGGTCTATAATTCTCAATGTTCTTACGATCATTCTTCTTGAATACAGGGATTACTTTAGCTATTTTCAATTTGTTTGGGACAATACCCTGAAACAAGGACTTATTAAAAATATCACACAAGGGTTCAACAATGCATTGAATACAAGTTTTAATGACTTTTGGGGAAATGTCGTCAGAACCGCATGCCTTGGATGGTTTTAGAGTTAAAACAAAGTTAGAAATTTCATGAACAGACGTTGGTCTAAAGTACAAGGACGAGGAGTGATTCTGCACTGACAAAAATTGTTTGTATGATGTTTGGACAGGAGGAATTTCCTTGTTTATTTTAGAGGGCAAATCAATGAAATATTCATTAAAATATTTTGCTTTTTGTAAGTCTGATTTTAACAGTAAATCATTATGATACATATCATTTGGAAGTGGCGTCTTCTTCCCCCTCCCAAGCAAACCATTAATATGAGACCAAGTCTTTCTAATATCATTCTGAGTAGTTCGAAAAACATTATCATAATAATCCTTCTTACTTTGACGAACAAGGTTTGTCAACAAGTTTTTTATAGTCAACATAACTTTTCCGATTAATCTCATTTTGGTTCTTAATATATGTATGATAAAGCTTATGTTTCTGATTAATAGATTTCAGAAGACTTGGAGTAATCCATGGTTTCCTGCATTTCTTCTTCACACTCAATTCAACTAAAGGGAAATGTAAATTATATAAGTTGGAAAAAATATCACTAAAATAGTCATAAGAAACATTTGCATCAAACAAGCTATATAAACTAGACCAATCAACTTGAAGAAGATCGCGTTGGAAATTATTCATTCTTTCATCAGTAATCACACGTCTAAATAATTTATTGTGTACCTTTCCTGTAGTGACTGCATTGCCTTTGTTAATGCTACAAATTGGCATGTGATCAGAGAAATCAGAACAGAATATTCCAGAATAGAAATGGTCTTGAACACAGTTTGTAAATATATTATCGATTAAGGTTGCTGAAGATGACGTGATACGAGTCGGTTTAGTGATTAGGGAAAGCAACCCAAACGAAAACATAAAGTCAACAAAATCTTTTACCTTTTCATCTACATCAACATTTAACAAATTGATATTAAAGTCACCCATAATATAAATGTCATTCTTTTCTTTACTCAGTATTTGCATTTCATGATCAAAGCCATCAATAAATGATCTAATGTCATTACCAGGTGCTCTATAAATGCATCCGACAATCGACTTTTTGTTTGCAATACTAATTTCTAAAAATACACATTCATAATAAGCATTAGCCATAGATAGATCATTACGTATCTTGTAATCAAGCCCGTCTCGGACATAACATGCTGCTCCACCACCTTTCTTATTTGATCGACAGACTTGAACAAATGAATATCCTGGAATATCAAACATAGCTACATCTGTAGATGGTTTGAACCAGGTTTCTGAAATACCAATAACAGAGAAATTATGTTCTATACAGGATAGTAATACTACCAGATCATCAAAGTTTTTAAAAAGACTTCTGGAGTTAATATGCATCAGAGAAAGTTTTTTATCGCCATTAAACTGGAAATCGCTGCAGTTGATATAGCTACACTCATTAACAACAGCATCATTAATATCTTCAAAATCATCATCCATGAGGAAAGATTAGATGTAAACAGTATATAAAAACAACAGATCTGAAGCGGTCATAAAAAATATCAAATACCAAAACAGAGAGATAAAACAAAGCAGTTTGCGGATAGCCATCACATTCATTCACATACAAGAACACACACACAGACACACTCAGAACGACATGAACATAAAAATATATAGAGATGTACAGAGTATATTGATAAAAAAAGTGCAAGTGCACATAGTAAAAAGTGAAAGAGAAATAAGGCATAAAAAGGGAAAAAGAAAGATGTATAAAGAAAACAAGACGTAATAAACAGAGAGAATATATATATATATATATAATTATATATATATATAAATGTAAGAGGGAAAACAAAAGGTGTAAAGAACGTTAGATAACGCACGGGTAAAAATGCAAACCTCTAGGAGAGGCACTTGGAAGTAAAAAGAAAAATAAAGAGTTACAAAGTCGCAGCTTGCTGCAAAGATGAGAAAAGTTTTTTGACTTGAACCCCCTCTTCGTTGGTCTTGAGGGCAGCCATGACTCTTCCATCAATCGACCAAGCCGCTTCCACCTTTGGATGGGTCGCCAATTTCATCAGAATTTTGTGGTTAAGTGAAGTTAAGTCCTCCTGGATGGAGATACCTGACCCCTTCAGCTTGCGACGCTCCTTCATCAACTCTGCCTTCATTCTGTGCGAGGACAGCTTCACTAAAATTGGGCGGGGCTTGTCGTCGGTGCGGGGCTTCCCTGAACGGTGTGACCTGTCGATGTTGGCCTTGGTCATAGGACAGTT
>JAVYIG010013458.1:0-5000 GCA_035222895.1 Strongylocentrotus droebachiensis
CCGGGTCTTCTTGTGAGGCCGGTGCGAGGCCGTATTGCCTATTACGTAGTGCTACGTGTGTTTCTCATGGGAGGGTTCGATTGCTCGAGACCACTCCTCATCTATACTTCATGACCTCTCGACCCCCCTCTGAAAAAGCACCCTCACAACATGCCTTTCAATGACAAATTGTTACGTCTAACTTTTGTGCACAGTCCCGTTTACATTCACGTGCCTGTAGAATCTGTGGACCCGAAATGCTCGCCTTGCGACGGCCGAGACCCCTGGCTCTCCCCCTCTCCACAGGGCTCCCAGTCCGTCCACGCCCGCGACCCTGGCGGGGGACGGCCGGTCACCGCTGGCGGCTGAAGCACGGGGATTTTCTTCAAAGTCCACAACCCTACATAGACTTCACGAGCACAAGAACCCCCTCTATCTTTACCTCTTACAACACGCGAGTCAATAAGAATTTTCCCATTTCGACCGCACTTCACGCAAGTCAATGGGGTTTCGCCATTCAGCGGGGCTCCGGGTCCGCCCTCGGCCGTGTCTCGGCAGGGGACAGCCGAGAATCGATGGTGGACGAGTATTTCTTCCGAGGATAGCCAGGCCAGCGGGACTCCAGGGCCACCCTCGGCCGTGTCTCTGGCAGGGACAGCCGAGAATCGATGGTAAACCAATATTCTTCGGAGGATAGCCAGGCCAGCGGGACTCCAGGGCCACCCTCGGCCGTGTCTCTGGCAGGGGACAGCCGAGAATCGATGGTAAACCAATATTCTTCGGAGGATAACCAGGCCATCGAGATCCCGGTGCGACCTCGCCCCTGTCTCTGGCAGGGTACAGCCGAGAATCGATGGTGGACCAGAATTCTTCCGAGGATAACCGGGCCATCGAGACCCCAAGTCCACCCTCGGCCGTGTCTCTGGCAGGGGACAGCCGAGAATCGATGGGCGACCGGTGTTAAACAGGCCATCGAGACCCCGGTCCGACCTCGCCCGCGTCTCCGGCGGGGACAACCGAGCACCGCCGGTGGCTCAATGCACGGGGACCTTCGAACGAGACCCCTCCCTTACATATACTTCACGAGCACGAAACCCCCCCTTCGATTTTTGCTCCTACAACACGCAAGTCAATAGGAAATTTTCCTTGAAATTTTAAAGTCAAGGCCTCCAGCGGGACTCCAGGTCCCCCTTCACCCCGGTCTCTGGCAGGGGACAACCGAGAATCGATGGTGGGCCAGTACTCTTCCGAGGAAAACCAGTCCAGCGGGACTCGGGTTTACCCTTCGGCCCTGTCTCTGGCAGAGGACAACCGAGAATCGATGGTGGACCAGTACTCTTCCGAGGATAACCAAGCCACCGGGACTCCAGTTCCGACCTCGGCCCTGTCTCTGGCAGTTGACGGCCAGGAACCGATGGTCGAACAGTGTTATCCGGGTAACAAATCCACCGGGACTCCAGTCCATACCTCGGCCGTGTCTCCGGCAGGGGACAACCGAGAACCGCCGGTGGCTCAATGCACGGGGACCTTCGAACGAGACCCCTCCCTTACATATACTTCACGAGTACAAAACCCCCCTTCCATTTTTGCCCCTACAACACGCAAGTCAATGGGAAATTTTCCTTGAAAATCGAATGTCAAGGCATCCAACAAGACTCCGGGTCCGACCTCGGCCGTGTCTCTGGCAGGGGACAGCCGAGTATCGATGGTGGAACAATGTTCTTTCGAGGATAACCAGTCCACCGGGACTCCGGGTCCGACCTCGGCCGTGTCTCTGGCAGGGGACAGCCGATAATCGATGGTGGAAAAATGTTCTACCGAGGATAACCAGTCCAGCGGGACTCCGGGTCCGACCGCGGCCGTGTCTCTGGCAGGGGACAGCAGAGAGTCGATGGTGGAACAGTTTTATCACGGGGATAACCAATCCAACGGGACTCGAGGTCCGACCTCGGCCGTGTCTCCGGCAGGGGAAAGCGAGGCACCGATGGTAAACCAATATTCTTCGGAGGATAACCAGGCCATCAAGACCCTCAAGACCACCCTCGGCCCTGTCTCTGGCAGGGGACAGCCGAGAACCGATGGTAAACCAGTATTCTTCGGAGGATAACCAGGCCATCAAGATCCCAAGACCACCCTCGGCCGTGTCTCTGGCAGGGGACAGCGAGGCACCGATGGTAAACCAATATTCTTCGGAGGATAACCAGGCCATCAAGATCCCAAGACCACCCTCGGCCCTGTCTCTGGCAGGGGACAGCCGAGAACCGATGGTAAACAAATATTCTTCGGAGGATAACCAGGCCATCAAGATCCCAAGTCCACCCTCGGCCGTGTCCCTGGCAGGGGACAGCCGAGAACCAATGGTAAACCATTATTCTTCGGAGGATAACCAGGCCATCAAGATCCCAAGACCACCCTCGGCCGTGTCTCTGGCAGGGTACAGCCGAGAACCGATGGTAAACCAATATTCTTTGGAGGATAACCAGGCCATCAAGACCCCAAGTCCACCCTCGGCCCTGTCCCTGGCAGGGGACAGCCGAGAACCGATGGTAAACCAGGATTCTTCGGAGGATAACCAGGCCATCAAGATCCCAAGTCCACCCTCGGCCGTGTCTCTGGCAGGGGACAGCGAGGCACCGATGGTAAACCAATATTCTTCGGAGGATAACCAGGCCATCAAGATCCCAAGACCACCCTCGGCCCTGTCTCTGGCAGGGGACAGCCGAGAACCGATGGTAAACAAATATTCTTCGGAGGATAACCAGGCCATCAAGATCCCAAGTCCACCCTCGGCCGTGTCCCTGGCAGGGGACAGCCGAGAACCAAGGGTAAACCATTATTCTTCGGAGGATAACCAGGCCATCAAGATCCCAAGACCACCCTCGGCCGTGTCTCTGGCAGGGTACAGCCGAGAACCGATGGTAAACCAATATTCTTTGGAGGATAACCAGGCCATCAAGACCCCAAGTCCACCCTCGGCCCTGTCCCTGGCAGGGGACAGCCGAGAACCGATGGTAAACCAGGATTCTTCGGAGGATAACCAGGCCATCAAGATCCCAAGTCCACCCTCGGCCGTGTCCCTGGCAGGGGACAGCCGATAACCGATGGTAAACCAGGATTCTTCGGAGGATAACCAGGCCATCAAGATCCCAAGTCCACCCTCGGCCGTGTCCCTGGCAGGGGACAGCCGAGAACCGATGGTAAACCAGTATTCTTCGGAGGATAACCAGGCCATCAAGATCCCAAGACCACCCTCGGCCGTGTCTCCGGCAGGGGACGGCGAGGCACCGATAGTGGCTCAGTGCAAGGGGATCTTCGAGAGAGTCCCCTCCCTCCCTTACATATACATATACATATACGAGCACGAAACCCCCCTTCCACTTTTGCCCCTACAACACGCAAGTCAGTGGGAAATTTTCCTTGAAATTTGAAAGTCAAGGCCTCCAGCGGGACCCCAGGTCCGCCCTCGGCCCTGTCTCCGGCAGGGTACAGCCGAGAACCGTTGATGGCACAGTGTTCTTCCGAGGATAACCAGTCCACAAGGACACCGGGTCCGACCTCGGCCGTGTCTCTGGCAGGGGACAGCCGCGTATCGATGGTGGAACAATGTTCTTCCGATGGGAACCAGTCCACCAGGACTCCGGGTCCGACCTCGGCCGTGTTTCTGGCAGGGGACAGCAGAGAGTCGATGGTGGAACAGTTTTATCCCTGGATAACCAATCCAGCGGGACTCGAGGTCCGACCTCGGCCGTGTCTCCGGCAGGGGACGGCGAGGCACCGATGGTAAACCAATATTCTTTGGAGGATGACCAGGCCATATACTTCACGAGCACGAAACCCCCCTTCCACTTTTGCCCCTACAACACGCAAGTCAATAGGAAATTTTCCTTGAAACTTGAAAGTCAAGGCGTCCAGCGGGACTCCGGGTCCGCCCTCGGCCGTGTCTCCGGCAGGGTGCATCCAAGAACCGCTGATGGAACAGTGTTCTTCCTGGTATAACCAATCCAGCGGGACTCCGGGTCATCCCTCGCCCGTGTCTCCGGCAGGGTACAGCCAAGAACCGGTGATGGAACAGAGTACCCTCCCTCACATGTACTTTACGAGCACAAGAACCCCCTTCCATTTTCGACTCTACAACACGCAATTCAATAGGAAATTTTCCTTGAAACTTGAAAGTCAAGGCGTCCAGCGGGACTCCGGGTCCGCCCTCGGCCGTGTCTCCGGCAGGGTGCATCCAAGAACCGCTGATGGAACAGTGTTCTTCCTGGTATAACCAATCCAGCGGGACTCCGGGTCATCCCTCGGCCGTGTCTCTGGCAGGGGACGGCCGGTGACTGTAAAGGCGGGGGATTCTTCCAGCACGCGAACCCATGGACAACGAGACCCCCTTCTCCTTTCTCACCGTTAAAACAGGCAAGTCAACGGGATTTCGACATCTCTACTCTAACAACGGCATTCCAAAACAGCCGCTGGCTATCGAGGCCTTCGTCACCCCTTGGTTGCGGCAGGTCCGTCGGCCTGGGACGCGGTATGTGCCTTTGAAGACGGAGGGTTCTTCCAGCAAACGAACCCCAAAAAGCCGCTGAAGTTCGAGGCTTTCGTCACCCCTTGGTTGCGCCTGGACCGTCGGCCTGGGACGTGGCGTGTGCCTGTGAAGACGGAGAATTTGTTTTCCAACACGAGAACCCCCTCTCCTTTTACACCGTTAAAACAGGCAAGTCTACCGGATTCAGACATTACTACTACTACTACTACAACTACTACTACTACTACTACAACAACAACAACAACAACAACAACAACAACAACAACGACATTCGAGAAGGAAGAAGAGGGAAGACAAAAAGCTGCTGAAGTTCGAGGCCTTCGTCACCCCTTGGTTGCGCCTGGTCCGTGGGCCTGGCACGCGGCGTGTGCTTTTAAAGGCGGGGCAACGTACACATACAACACAACACTTTAGAATAAAACGGGGGGGGCGTCAAACCAGGCCTCGGCCTGCCTACCTGCTGGCCAACTAATCAGCC
>JAVYIG010013458.1:15000-20000 GCA_035222895.1 Strongylocentrotus droebachiensis
TGTCTCGGGCAGGGACAGCCGAGAATCGATGGTGGACGAGTATTCTTCCGAGGATAGCCAGGCCAGCGGGACTCCAGGGCCACCCTCGGCCGTGTCTCTGGCAGGGGACAGCCGAGAATCGATGGTAAACCAATATTCTTCGGAGGATAGCCAGGCCAGCGGGACTCCAGGGCCACCCTCGGCCGTGTCTCTGGCAGGGGACAGCCGAGAATCGATGGTAAACCAATATTCTTCGGAGGATAACCAGGCCATCGAGATCCCGGTGCGACCTCGCCCCTGTCTCTGGCAGGGGACAGCCGAGAATCGATGGTGGACCAGAATTCTTCCGAGGATAACCGGGCCATCGAGACCCCAAGTCCACCCTCGGCCGTGTCTCTGGCAGGGGACAGCCGAGAATCGATGGGCGACCGGTGTTAAACAGGCCATCGAGACCCCGGTCCGACCTCGCCCGCGTCTCCGGCGGGGACAACCGAGCACCGCCGGTGGCTCAATGCACGGGGACCTTCGAACGAGACCCCTCCCTTACATATACTTCACGAGCACGAAACCCCCCTTCGATTTTTGCTCCTACAACACGCAAGTCAATAGGAAATTTTCCTTGAAATTTTAAAGTCAAGGCCTCCAGCGGGACTCCAGGTCCCCCTTCACCCCGGTCTCTGGCAGGGGACAACCGAGAATCGATGGTGGGCCAGTACTCTTCCGAGGAAAACCAGTCCAGCGGGACTCGGGTTACCCTTCGGCCCTGTCTCTGGCAGAGGACAACCGAGAATCGATGGTGGACCAGTACTCTTCCGAGGATAACCAAGCCACCGGGACTCCAGTTCCGACCTCGGCCCTGTCTCTGGCAGTTGACGGCCAGGAACCGATGGTCGAACAGTGTTATCCGGGTAACAAATCCACCGGGACTCCAGTCCATACCTCGGCCGTGTCTCCGGCAGGGGACAACCGAGAACCGCCGGTGGCTCAATGCACGGGGACCTTCGAACGAGACCCCTCCCTTACATATACTTCACGAGTACAAAACCCCCCTTCCATTTTTGCCCCTACAACACGCAAGTCAATGGGAAATTTTCCTTGAAAATCGAATGTCAAGGCATCCAACAAGACTCCGGGTCCGACCTCGGCCGTGTCTCTGGCAGGGGACAGCCGAGTATCGATGGTGGAACAATGTTCTTTCGAGGATAACCAGTCCACCGGGACTCCGGGTCCGACCTCGGCCGTGTCTCTGGCAGGGGACAGCCGATAATCGATGGTGGAAAAATGTTCTACCGAGGATAACCAGTCCAGCGGGACTCCGGGTCCGACCGCGGCCGTGTCTCTGGCAGGGGACAGCAGAGAGTCGATGGTGGAACAGTTTTATCACGGGGATAACCAATCCAACGGGACTCGAGGTCCGACCTCGGCCGTGTCTCCGGCAGGGGAAAGCGAGGCACCGATGGTAAACCAATATTCTTCGGAGGATAACCAGGCCATCAAGACCCTCAAGACCACCCTCGGCCCTGTCTCTGGCAGGGGACAGCCGAGAACCGATGGTAAACCAGTATTCTTCGGAGGATAACCAGGCCATCAAGATCCCAAGACCACCCTCGGCCGTGTCTCTGGCAGGGGACAGCGAGGCACCGATGGTAAACCAATATTCTTCGGAGGATAACCAGGCCATCAAGATCCCAAGACCACCCTCGGCCCTGTCTCTGGCAGGGGACAGCCGAGAACCGATGGTAAACAAATATTCTTCGGAGGATAACCAGGCCATCAAGATCCCAAGTCCACCCTCGGCCGTGTCCCTGGCAGGGGACAGCCGAGAACCAATGGTAAACCATTATTCTTCGGAGGATAACCAGGCCATCAAGATCCCAAGACCACCCTCGGCCGTGTCTCTGGCAGGGTACAGCCGAGAACCGATGGTAAACCAATATTCTTTGGAGGATAACCAGGCCATCAAGACCCCAAGTCCACCCTCGGCCCTGTCCCTGGCAGGGGACAGCCGAGAACCGATGGTAAACCAGGATTCTTCGGAGGATAACCAGGCCATCAAGATCCCAAGTCCACCCTCGGCCGTGTCTCTGGCAGGGGACAGCGAGGCACCGATGGTAAACCAATATTCTTCGGAGGATAACCAGGCCATCAAGATCCCAAGACCACCCTCGGCCCTGTCTCTGGCAGGGGACAGCCGAGAACCGATGGTAAACAAATATTCTTCGGAGGATAACCAGGCCATCAAGATCCCAAGTCCACCCTCGGCCGTGTCCCTGGCAGGGGACAGCCGAGAACCAAGGGTAAACCATTATTCTTCGGAGGATAACCAGGCCATCAAGATCCCAAGACCACCCTCGGCCGTGTCTCTGGCAGGGTACAGCCGAGAACCGATGGTAAACCAATATTCTTTGGAGGATAACCAGGCCATCAAGACCCCAAGTCCACCCTCGGCCCTGTCCCTGGCAGGGGACAGCCGAGAACCGATGGTAAACCAGGATTCTTCGGAGGATAACCAGGCCATCAAGATCCCAAGTCCACCCTCGGCCGTGTCCCTGGCAGGGGACAGCCGATAACCGATGGTAAACCAGGATTCTTCGGAGGATAACCAGGCCATCAAGATCCCAAGTCCACCCTCGGCCGTGTCCCTGGCAGGGGACAGCCGAGAACCGATGGTAAACCAGTATTCTTCGGAGGATAACCAGGCCATCAAGATCCCAAGACCACCCTCGGCCGTGTCTCCGGCAGGGGACGGCGAGGCACCGATAGTGGCTCAGTGCAAGGGGATCTTCGAGAGAGTCCCCTCCCTCCCTTACATATACATATACATATACGAGCACGAAACCCCCCTTCCACTTTTGCCCCTACAACACGCAAGTCAGTGGGAAATTTTCCTTGAAATTTGAAAGTCAAGGCCTCCAGCGGGACCCCAGGTCCGCCCTCGGCCCTGTCTCCGGCAGGGTACAGCCGAGAACCGTTGATGGCACAGTGTTCTTCCGAGGATAACCAGTCCACAAGGACACCGGGTCCGACCTCGGCCGTGTCTCTGGCAGGGGACAGCCGCGTATCGATGGTGGAACAATGTTCTTCCGATGGGAACCAGTCCACCAGGACTCCGGGTCCGACCTCGGCCGTGTTTCTGGCAGGGGACAGCAGAGAGTCGATGGTGGAACAGTTTTATCCCTGGATAACCAATCCAGCGGGACTCGAGGTCCGACCTCGGCCGTGTCTCCGGCAGGGGACGGCGAGGCACCGATGGTAAACCAATATTCTTTGGAGGATGACCAGGCCATATACTTCACGAGCACGAAACCCCCCTTCCACTTTTGCCCCTACAACACGCAAGTCAATAGGAAATTTTCCTTGAAACTTGAAAGTCAAGGCGTCCAGCGGGACTCCGGGTCCGCCCTCGGCCGTGTCTCCGGCAGGGTGCATCCAAGAACCGCTGATGGAACAGTGTTCTTCCTGGTATAACCAATCCAGCGGGACTCCGGGTCATCCCTCGCCCGTGTCTCCGGCAGGGTACAGCCAAGAACCGGTGATGGAACAGAGTACCCTCCCTCACATGTACTTTACGAGCACAAGAACCCCCTTCCATTTTCGACTCTACAACACGCAATTCAATAGGAAATTTTCCTTGAAACTTGAAAGTCAAGGCGTCCAGCGGGACTCCGGGTCCGCCCTCGGCCGTGTCTCCGGCAGGGTGCATCCAAGAACCGCTGATGGAACAGTGTTCTTCCTGGTATAACCAATCCAGCGGGACTCCGGGTCATCCCTCGGCCGTGTCTCTGGCAGGGGACGGCCGGTGACTGTAAAGGCGGGGGATTCTTCCAGCACGCGAACCCATGGACAACGAGACCCCCTTCTCCTTTCTCACCGTTAAAACAGGCAAGTCAACGGGATTTCGACATCTCTACTCTAACAACGGCATTCCAAAACAGCCGCTGGCTATCGAGGCCTTCGTCACCCCTTGGTTGCGGCAGGTCCGTCGGCCTGGGACGCGGTATGTGCCTTTGAAGACGGAGGGTTCTTCCAGCAAACGAACCCCAAAAAGCCGCTGAAGTTCGAGGCTTTCGTCACCCCTTGGTTGCGCCTGGACCGTCGGCCTGGGACGTGGCGTGTGCCTGTGAAGACGGAGAATTTGTTTTCCAACACGAGAACCCCCTCTCCTTTTACACCGTTAAAACAGGCAAGTCTACCGGATTCAGACATTACTACTACTACTACTACAACTACTACTACTACTACTACAACAACAACAACAACAACAACAACAACAACAACAACGACATTCGAGAAGGAAGAAGAGGGAAGACAAAAAGCTGCTGAAGTTCGAGGCCTTCGTCACCCCTTGGTTGCGCCTGGTCCGTGGGCCTGGCACGCGGCGTGTGCTTTTAAAGGCGGGGCAACGTACACATACAACACAACACTTTAGAATAAAACGGGGGGGGCGTCAAACCAGGCCTCGGCCTGCCTACCTGCTGGCCAACTAATCAGCCAGCCATCCATCCATCCAACTATCTATCTATCTATCTATCTTTATATCCATCTGTCCATCCATCCATCCATCCATCCAGCCAACTATCCATCCATCCAGCCAGCCAGCCAGCCAGCCAGCCAGCCAGCCATCCATCTATCCAGCCAACTATCCAGCCAGCCATCCAGCCAGCCATCCATCCATCCAGCCAACTATCCAGCCAACTATCCATCCATCCAGCCAGCCAGCCAGCCAGCCAGCCAGCCAACTATCCAGCCAGCCTGCCATCCATCCATCCATCCATCTATCCAGCCAACTATCCAGCCAACTATCCAGCAGCCAACTATCCAGCCAACTATCCAGCCAACTATCCATCCATCCATCCATCCATCCATCTATCCATCCAGCCAGCCAGCCATCCAGCCAACTATCCAGCCAACTATCCAGCCAACTATCCAGCCATTCATCCATCCATCCATCCATCCAGCCATCCAATCATCCATCCATCATGCGAAGGAAAATTTGATCATGACTTACCCCCATCGACAAG
>JAVYIG010013458.1:30000-35000 GCA_035222895.1 Strongylocentrotus droebachiensis
ATACTTCACGAGCACGAAACCCCCCTTCGATTTTTGCTCCTACAACACGCAAGTCAATAGGAAATTTTCCTTGAAATTTTAAAGTCAAGGCCTCCAGCGGGACTCCAGGTCCCCCTTCACCCCGGTCTCTGGCAGGGGACAACCGAGAATCGATGGTGGGCCAGTACTCTTCCGAGGAAAACCAGTCCAGCGGGACTCGGGTTACCCTTCGGCCCTGTCTCTGGCAGAGGACAACCGAGAATCGATGGTGGACCAGTACTCTTCCGAGGATAACCAAGCCACCGGGACTCCAGTTCCGACCTCGGCCCTGTCTCTGGCAGTTGACGGCCAGGAACCGATGGTCGAACAGTGTTATCCGGGTAACAAATCCACCGGGACTCCAGTCCATACCTCGGCCGTGTCTCCGGCAGGGGACAACCGAGAACCGCCGGTGGCTCAATGCACGGGGACCTTCGAACGAGACCCCTCCCTTACATATACTTCACGAGTACAAAACCCCCCTTCCATTTTTGCCCCTACAACACGCAAGTCAATGGGAAATTTTCCTTGAAAATCGAATGTCAAGGCATCCAACAAGACTCCGGGTCCGACCTCGGCCGTGTCTCTGGCAGGGGACAGCCGAGTATCGATGGTGGAACAATGTTCTTTCGAGGATAACCAGTCCACCGGGACTCCGGGTCCGACCTCGGCCGTGTCTCTGGCAGGGGACAGCCGATAATCGATGGTGGAAAAATGTTCTACCGAGGATAACCAGTCCAGCGGGACTCCGGGTCCGACCGCGGCCGTGTCTCTGGCAGGGGACAGCAGAGAGTCGATGGTGGAACAGTTTTATCACGGGGATAACCAATCCAACGGGACTCGAGGTCCGACCTCGGCCGTGTCTCCGGCAGGGGAAAGCGAGGCACCGATGGTAAACCAATATTCTTCGGAGGATAACCAGGCCATCAAGACCCTCAAGACCACCCTCGGCCCTGTCTCTGGCAGGGGACAGCCGAGAACCGATGGTAAACCAGTATTCTTCGGAGGATAACCAGGCCATCAAGATCCCAAGACCACCCTCGGCCGTGTCTCTGGCAGGGGACAGCGAGGCACCGATGGTAAACCAATATTCTTCGGAGGATAACCAGGCCATCAAGATCCCAAGACCACCCTCGGCCCTGTCTCTGGCAGGGGACAGCCGAGAACCGATGGTAAACAAATATTCTTCGGAGGATAACCAGGCCATCAAGATCCCAAGTCCACCCTCGGCCGTGTCCCTGGCAGGGGACAGCCGAGAACCAATGGTAAACCATTATTCTTCGGAGGATAACCAGGCCATCAAGATCCCAAGACCACCCTCGGCCGTGTCTCTGGCAGGGTACAGCCGAGAACCGATGGTAAACCAATATTCTTTGGAGGATAACCAGGCCATCAAGACCCCAAGTCCACCCTCGGCCCTGTCCCTGGCAGGGGACAGCCGAGAACCGATGGTAAACCAGGATTCTTCGGAGGATAACCAGGCCATCAAGATCCCAAGTCCACCCTCGGCCGTGTCTCTGGCAGGGGACAGCGAGGCACCGATGGTAAACCAATATTCTTCGGAGGATAACCAGGCCATCAAGATCCCAAGACCACCCTCGGCCCTGTCTCTGGCAGGGGACAGCCGAGAACCGATGGTAAACAAATATTCTTCGGAGGATAACCAGGCCATCAAGATCCCAAGTCCACCCTCGGCCGTGTCCCTGGCAGGGGACAGCCGAGAACCAAGGGTAAACCATTATTCTTCGGAGGATAACCAGGCCATCAAGATCCCAAGACCACCCTCGGCCGTGTCTCTGGCAGGGTACAGCCGAGAACCGATGGTAAACCAATATTCTTTGGAGGATAACCAGGCCATCAAGACCCCAAGTCCACCCTCGGCCCTGTCCCTGGCAGGGGACAGCCGAGAACCGATGGTAAACCAGGATTCTTCGGAGGATAACCAGGCCATCAAGATCCCAAGTCCACCCTCGGCCGTGTCCCTGGCAGGGGACAGCCGATAACCGATGGTAAACCAGGATTCTTCGGAGGATAACCAGGCCATCAAGATCCCAAGTCCACCCTCGGCCGTGTCCCTGGCAGGGGACAGCCGAGAACCGATGGTAAACCAGTATTCTTCGGAGGATAACCAGGCCATCAAGATCCCAAGACCACCCTCGGCCGTGTCTCCGGCAGGGGACGGCGAGGCACCGATAGTGGCTCAGTGCAAGGGGATCTTCGAGAGAGTCCCCTCCCTCCCTTACATATACATATACATATACGAGCACGAAACCCCCCTTCCACTTTTGCCCCTACAACACGCAAGTCAGTGGGAAATTTTCCTTGAAATTTGAAAGTCAAGGCCTCCAGCGGGACCCCAGGTCCGCCCTCGGCCCTGTCTCCGGCAGGGTACAGCCGAGAACCGTTGATGGCACAGTGTTCTTCCGAGGATAACCAGTCCACAAGGACACCGGGTCCGACCTCGGCCGTGTCTCTGGCAGGGGACAGCCGCGTATCGATGGTGGAACAATGTTCTTCCGATGGGAACCAGTCCACCAGGACTCCGGGTCCGACCTCGGCCGTGTTTCTGGCAGGGGACAGCAGAGAGTCGATGGTGGAACAGTTTTATCCCTGGATAACCAATCCAGCGGGACTCGAGGTCCGACCTCGGCCGTGTCTCCGGCAGGGGACGGCGAGGCACCGATGGTAAACCAATATTCTTTGGAGGATGACCAGGCCATATACTTCACGAGCACGAAACCCCCCTTCCACTTTTGCCCCTACAACACGCAAGTCAATAGGAAATTTTCCTTGAAACTTGAAAGTCAAGGCGTCCAGCGGGACTCCGGGTCCGCCCTCGGCCGTGTCTCCGGCAGGGTGCATCCAAGAACCGCTGATGGAACAGTGTTCTTCCTGGTATAACCAATCCAGCGGGACTCCGGGTCATCCCTCGCCCGTGTCTCCGGCAGGGTACAGCCAAGAACCGGTGATGGAACAGAGTACCCTCCCTCACATGTACTTTACGAGCACAAGAACCCCCTTCCATTTTCGACTCTACAACACGCAATTCAATAGGAAATTTTCCTTGAAACTTGAAAGTCAAGGCGTCCAGCGGGACTCCGGGTCCGCCCTCGGCCGTGTCTCCGGCAGGGTGCATCCAAGAACCGCTGATGGAACAGTGTTCTTCCTGGTATAACCAATCCAGCGGGACTCCGGGTCATCCCTCGGCCGTGTCTCTGGCAGGGGACGGCCGGTGACTGTAAAGGCGGGGGATTCTTCCAGCACGCGAACCCATGGACAACGAGACCCCCTTCTCCTTTCTCACCGTTAAAACAGGCAAGTCAACGGGATTTCGACATCTCTACTCTAACAACGGCATTCCAAAACAGCCGCTGGCTATCGAGGCCTTCGTCACCCCTTGGTTGCGGCAGGTCCGTCGGCCTGGGACGCGGTATGTGCCTTTGAAGACGGAGGGTTCTTCCAGCAAACGAACCCCAAAAAGCCGCTGAAGTTCGAGGCTTTCGTCACCCCTTGGTTGCGCCTGGACCGTCGGCCTGGGACGTGGCGTGTGCCTGTGAAGACGGAGAATTTGTTTTCCAACACGAGAACCCCCTCTCCTTTTACACCGTTAAAACAGGCAAGTCTACCGGATTCAGACATTACTACTACTACTACTACAACTACTACTACTACTACTACAACAACAACAACAACAACAACAACAACAACAACAACGACATTCGAGAAGGAAGAAGAGGGAAGACAAAAAGCTGCTGAAGTTCGAGGCCTTCGTCACCCCTTGGTTGCGCCTGGTCCGTGGGCCTGGCACGCGGCGTGTGCTTTTAAAGGCGGGGCAACGTACACATACAACACAACACTTTAGAATAAAACGGGGGGGGCGTCAAACCAGGCCTCGGCCTGCCTACCTGCTGGCCAACTAATCAGCCAGCCATCCATCCATCCAACTATCTATCTATCTATCTATCTTTATATCCATCTGTCCATCCATCCATCCATCCATCCAGCCAACTATCCATCCATCCAGCCAGCCAGCCAGCCAGCCAGCCAGCCAGCCATCCATCTATCCAGCCAACTATCCAGCCAGCCATCCAGCCAGCCATCCATCCATCCAGCCAACTATCCAGCCAACTATCCATCCATCCAGCCAGCCAGCCAGCCAGCCAGCCAGCCAACTATCCAGCCAGCCTGCCATCCATCCATCCATCCATCTATCCAGCCAACTATCCAGCCAACTATCCAGCAGCCAACTATCCAGCCAACTATCCAGCCAACTATCCATCCATCCATCCATCCATCCATCTATCCATCCAGCCAGCCAGCCATCCAGCCAACTATCCAGCCAACTATCCAGCCAACTATCCAGCCATTCATCCATCCATCCATCCATCCAGCCATCCAATCATCCATCCATCATGCGAAGGAAAATTTGATCATGACTTACCCCCATCGACAAGGCCTCAATCATCAATCGATTACTCCCATCCTTTAGGCTTTTATCCCTTCTGCTACCGAGCGACGACTGGGGTGGGAAGCAAGCTTTTCCTCCGGTCTTGATACCTGTACAACAAGAAAAGAGAGAAAAGATGTAAGAATCACAAATATAATACTTTGAAATAAAAAAAAGCCCGTGTGGAACGAGGCCTCCACTCGTACTCCCTACCCGGGCCGGCCGGGCCATCTCTAACTCAAACAACAACATTCGAGAAGGGGTGTAAAAAAAAAAATAAAAAAAAGCTGAAGTACGAGGCTTTCGTCACCCCTTGGTTGCGCCTGGTCCGTCGGCCTGGGACGCGGCGTGTGCCTTTAAAGGCGGGGCAACATAAACATACAACACAACACTTTAGAATAAAAACGACCATGACTTACCCTCACCGACAAGGCCTTCATCAGCAATCGATTACTCCCATCCTTTTATCCCTTCTGTCTGCTACCGAGCGACTGGGGTGGGTGGGGAGCAAGCCCTTCCTCCGGTCTTGAAACCT
>JAVYIG010013458.1:45000-47273 GCA_035222895.1 Strongylocentrotus droebachiensis
CAATGGGAAATTTTCCTTGAAAATCGAATGTCAAGGCATCCAACAAGACTCCGGGTCCGACCTCGGCCGTGTCTCTGGCAGGGGACAGCCGAGTATCGATGGTGGAACAATGTTCTTTCGAGGATAACCAGTCCACCGGGACTCCGGGTCCGACCTCGGCCGTGTCTCTGGCAGGGGACAGCCGATAATCGATGGTGGAAAAATGTTCTACCGAGGATAACCAGTCCAGCGGGACTCCGGGTCCGACCGCGGCCGTGTCTCTGGCAGGGGACAGCAGAGAGTCGATGGTGGAACAGTTTTATCACGGGGATAACCAATCCAACGGACTCGAGGTCCGACCTCGGCCGTGTCTCCGGCAGGGGAAAGCGAGGCACCGATGGTAAACCAATATTCTTCGGAGGATAACCAGGCCATCAAGACCCTCAAGACCACCCTCGGCCCTGTCTCTGGCAGGGGACAGCCGAGAACCGATGGTAAACCAGTATTCTTCGGAGGATAACCAGGCCATCAAGATCCCAAGACCACCCTCGGCCGTGTCTCTGGCAGGGGACAGCGAGGCACCGATGGTAAACCAATATTCTTCGGAGGATAACCAGGCCATCAAGATCCCAAGACCACCCTCGGCCCTGTCTCTGGCAGGGGACAGCCGAGAACCGATGGTAAACAAATATTCTTCGGAGGATAACCAGGCCATCAAGATCCCAAGTCCACCCTCGGCCGTGTCCCTGGCAGGGGACAGCCGAGAACCAATGGTAAACCATTATTCTTCGGAGGATAACCAGGCCATCAAGATCCCAAGACCACCCTCGGCCGTGTCTCTGGCAGGGTACAGCCGAGAACCGATGGTAAACCAATATTCTTTGGAGGATAACCAGGCCATCAAGACCCCAAGTCCACCCTCGGCCCTGTCCCTGGCAGGGGACAGCCGAGAACCGATGGTAAACCAGGATTCTTCGGAGGATAACCAGGCCATCAAGATCCCAAGTCCACCCTCGGCCGTGTCTCTGGCAGGGGACAGCGAGGCACCGATGGTAAACCAATATTCTTCGGAGGATAACCAGGCCATCAAGATCCCAAGACCACCCTCGGCCCTGTCTCTGGCAGGGGACAGCCGAGAACCGATGGTAAACAAATATTCTTCGGAGGATAACCAGGCCATCAAGATCCCAAGTCCACCCTCGGCCGTGTCCCTGGCAGGGGACAGCCGAGAACCAAGGGTAAACCATTATTCTTCGGAGGATAACCAGGCCATCAAGATCCCAAGACCACCCTCGGCCGTGTCTCTGGCAGGGTACAGCCGAGAACCGATGGTAAACCAATATTCTTTGGAGGATAACCAGGCCATCAAGACCCCAAGTCCACCCTCGGCCCTGTCCCTGGCAGGGGACAGCCGAGAACCGATGGTAAACCAGGATTCTTCGGAGGATAACCAGGCCATCAAGATCCCAAGTCCACCTCGGCCGTGTCCCTGGCAGGGGACAGCCGATAACCGATGGTAAACCAGGATTCTTCGGAGGATAACCAGGCCATCAAGATCCCAAGTCCACCCTC
Organism: Strongylocentrotus droebachiensis; assembly: GCA_035222895.1. Lineage (NCBI taxonomy): Eukaryota > Metazoa > Echinodermata > Echinoidea > Camarodonta > Strongylocentrotidae > Strongylocentrotus > Strongylocentrotus droebachiensis. The sequence continues at coordinate 46,552 of JAVYIG010013458.1, forward strand.
GGCCGTGTCCCTGGCAGGGGACAGCCGAGAACCGATGGTAAACCAGTATTCTTCGGAGGATAACCAGGCCATCAAGATCCCAAGACCACCCTCGGCCGTGTCTCCGGCAGGGGACGGCGAGGCACCGATAGTGGCTCAGTGCAAGGGGATCTTCGAGAGAGTCCCCTCCCTCCCTTACATATACATATACATATACGAGCACGAAACCCCCCTTCCACTTTTGCCCCTACAACACGCAAGTCAGTGGGAAATTTTCCTTGAAATTTGAAAGTCAAGGCCTCCAGCGGGACCCCAGGTCCGCCCTCGGCCCTGTCTCCGGCAGGGTACAGCCGAGAACCGTTGATGGCACAGTGTTCTTCCGAGGATAACCAGTCCACAAGGACACCGGGTCCGACCTCGGCCGTGTCCTCTGGCAGGGGACAGCCGCGTATCGATGGTGGAACAATGTTCTTCCGATGGGAACCAGTCCACCAGGACTCCGGGTCCGACCTCGGCCGTGTTTCTGGCAGGGGACAGCAGAGAGTCGATGGTGGAACAGTTTTATCCCTGGATAACCAATCCAGCGGGACTCGAGGTCCGACCTCGGCCGTGTCTCCGGCAGGGGACGGCGAGGCACCGATGGTAAACCAATATTCTTTGGAGGATGACCAGGCCATATACTTCACGAGCACGAAACCCCCCTTCCACTTTTGCCCCTACAACACGCAAGTCAATAGGAAATT